>JAMKCH010022053.1:0-74589 GCA_023653785.1 Ophioderma brevispina
CTTTTTGCAAAAATATTTAGCAACGATATTTTTCGGATCAGACCTTTTTATGTATTGGATAATCCATAACCGACAAACCATTATTTGGGGAAGTGTTCAAGGTTAAGATTGAATTAAAACCAATCTGTAATTAGGTTTCAATAAACACTTTAGCAGAGTTCCACTGTACCACCTTCGAAAGTTCCTAGACATGATGTAAAAATAATTCTAATATTGGGCCTTAGGGTTAGAGTGTTTTATTTATGTTAGACCATAAATAAAAGAATTTAAATTTCCTGTAAATCTTAAGGATGGGTTATCATTGGAATATTTACGAATATTTAAAAAATTCCGAAGGAATGCCATCAGTACCACACCTTTTGGTTGTTTTTTATTTCAACTGCACCACCATACCTAAACCTCGGCCGTCTGTTTATATCAATGATTTTACTGTGCAATGACCCTTCCTCCTCAGAGACATCAATATATACCTCTTCGCTACTGTGTTTTTGGTTGACAATTCCCAACCTTTAATTTCCTTCGTTATATTTTTAACCGTTATCTGGAATTTTTAATTTCCTTAAATACTTTCTTAACACTCTAAACTAAATTAAATCTGCAATGGCTTCTTTCAGTGGCAAAGAGTGTTTCTGCTGTGTAAAGAGATACTTTTAAGGGGCACTGAGATGTCCACCTTGTCTTAAATTTTAAAATTTCCCAATGTAATGTTACATTACATATGGTAAGATACACAACTGACTTTTCGCGGGAGCTTCCAATTTTGCTCAACAAATAATTGAGTAAGGTGTTTCCTGCTTTCTCTAAACCCACTGGTATAAGTATGGGACTACATTGCGAATAACATCACACCTAACTCATTTGTCTTTGACGACTGTAGGACGTTTGGGAATGGCTTTGTCAGGGTGGGCTTGTCAAGTCTGCAACTAGGGCAGCTGTTTTGCCAAATGTCAAGCTTGTGTGTTGATTCCTAGTCAGAGTAAAATGAGACCTTCACTTTAATCCACAACAAAGGACTTTCGTTGCAGAATTTTTATTGCAAACACTTGTGGTGGGCAACATTGTAACAGATTTTCAGGCGTTAGAGTGCCTTCCGATGAATGGCTAAGTGGTCCAAAATACGTGTAAAGTTTATGTAAGATTCTACGTGTAACTTACCCGTGGAAAATACAGCAAATAAACTTGCGTGATTCCCCTGGCAAGATGCAGTATGGAACATACTGGTATGACCAATTAGAACCACCATCGGGTCACTTTGCCTTTTAAATGGTTTTTTAATCTGACAACCGACATTTTAGGATATTCTCGCAAACCAATGCCGTTACATACATATTATTATCCACGTTTTTTGCGTTGGCCCTCGAATATGATAAAACCAACTTAAAAAGTTTCGACTTAAAAGCATGCAGTAGAAATTTTGGGGGGGCTGTGTGTCAAGTAGGAAACTCCATAATTTTAAATAACATTAGATTTTTTTTTAATTTTTGCAATGATATTCAGTTTTCCACTAGAAAAAAATATTAAACCAAAGCATTTTAAATAATTTTGTAAACTTAATCAATCATTTAAATAAACCAATTTGAATATAATACATAATCATAGCGATTATCGATATGATAAAACTGATACTATAGAAAGCAATTACGGTTTTAATCACACCGAAACATTTTGACAGAAGGAAATAATTAGCAAATAACATACACTACTTTAATAATTAAACTGTTTATATGGCTCATGGAGGCAACAATTATATAATCCTGTTTCCCCCCCAATAGTAAAACTTTTCAGTTTATACAATTATGAAGAGCATCAAGCCTACCCCCCCCCCCCCCCCCCCCTCCACTCTTTTTTTAAATACCTTAAGTTCCGATTACATTTTAGACCTACGTCGTCAGATTCGCTTCAGATCTTCCAAAATCAGAATCTCCTCCAAACCAGCCTGATTCAATGTATTAATGAAGCTCCGTTCACCTTTACATTACAACCTTACCTATCCTCAAAATAAATACGCTCATATCATAATTGCATACTTTGACAAAATAAGATACGCTAACGTCCATTTCATTCCTTTTTTTCATAATTTCATCACTCCATACCTCAAAACCCTCATCTAAAAAACCAAAGTATCACATTTTTTTTCAAAATAAAGTATGGTATAAACATTTTTAAATTAAGCATTGATGTTAAATGTGCAATGCAAAAATGATCTAAATACAAGATCTGACTCAAAAACGAATTAATTCAGAAAGTAACAAAGCCAAATCAACCGATCGCAGAAACTCGTCCAGGATTTGAATTCCTTCATCAACCTAATTCTGCGGATTTTTTTCATCTTTATTATACTGAGGTAGGTTTTGCTTTGTATTTTTGTGTAAAATCAGCATTTACTTACTTTGTCTAATTTAATATCGACGCATCTAACTTGTAAAAAAGCCAGAATAACACGATAGGCTTAGATTTAATTTTATTATTAATAGTTTGTTAAATGTCAATGCGGGTTTTAAATTCATGATTTACACTTGGAGGTGTCCCAGATAATGTATGAAAATCCTCATTAAGGGAACACGATAAAGTACAATAGATGAAAAATCTACTTCATAGCTCTTTAATATTTATTTAGAACCTTTAGTTTATATCAAGTTTTAAATACTTAAGATTTTTTATATACTTAATATCAAACTCTTAATGCATACATTTTCATTACCATATCTCAATATGACAGATCTCAGCACCTCCTCGAAGTGACCAAGTGGCTAGTTCTGTTTTTTACCAGAATTCGTGCTTGGAAACCTTTTTGTGCCGTTTCTCCTTGCTATTCTTCTTTCATCACCAAGTGCAGATATCCGAATTCGAGGCTGCGACGGAACGACTGTTCTTTTGTCGTCAAACATTTTATCGCAGAATCAACGGAGGAGATTCAATACTATTGAGGGCCATGATAAATTGACTTACGAGTATTCCCCGGATCAGATATGTAATCTTTTGTCTGATATAATTATTGAGATCTCCCCCCCGAATTTGATATTAATAAAAATGTGCCCAAACATACATCGTTATTGGCACCTTTGCAAGGTTTTAATGTAAATATTACACATAATATAGTCGGGCCAACAAACCATCAAATTGGTTTTTCATACATTTCGCTGTAACTGGTTTGCCTTATTCGACAAGATGAAAACTAAGAATTTAAAAAACAATGGAAACCCTCTCCTTGAATCTACCTTTAAAATGAAAAAAAAAGACATGCGTAGAAAATTGTAATTTCTGCTCCTGTAAAAAATATAATCAATCGACACACAATCAGATAATTCTTTTAGCGTATCTGATTTTCAGTTTGTGTTTGTGTGTGCGGTTTGTACAAATGTTTCTTTGCATACCTCCCGAAAATTTGGGTTGGCCCCTAGAAGTTTTTTACAGTTTGGTTAAAAGTGGACCTAACTCCCATTGTATTTTTTTTGGACTTTTTGAACATTTTGCACCAAAATGGTGGACTTTCGTGGCAAATTTCTCTAAATTTTGGACCTTTTTATAATACAAATTTCAGCAAGTGGACCTTTCCCTCCCCTTTTGTAGAATTGGGGGGGGGGGGGGGGGGGGTTGCGCACTCGCACCCCCCCCCCCCCCCCCCCCCCCGCGTGCGGGGCCTGTTCTGAACACCAATCTCATATCCCCCGACGAACTTGAATGACTGTTTATTCTTTTTAACTAATAACCGTAGTGTGTGCACCAAACTTATCTGCATATTCGAAGCTTTTTTCTTGTGAGCGAGTTGATGAAACAATCTGCTCCAAAGCGAAAAACTGAATTGATATGATAGTTTTAGGAATAATCTTTTAGTATTAATGCAAATTAAGTCTACCTTATGTACCAACTGTAACCTACCGAGACTAGGTTTAGATTTCAGCTTTTTCCTAGTGTATGACTTGAAAATTTTCCCGGCTGTTAAACTAAGACAATTGGCCTTTTGACAACAAAATGAGCGAACTCATAAAGAAACTTCACGCCGCAGGCTATGACAAGTCACCCTGGTCTTGCAAGAGTTTTTAATGTTTATTTCTTTCCTTATTCTTCCATTCCGCAAAATGTGTGAACCACTTAATTAGTTTGATTTTTTTTTTCTGTTTACTAAATGGCATATTAAATTTACTACGCTGTAACCAAATATTGGGATTACCTTCAATGTGAAGTAACATTTTAGTCCAATTTGCAGAAGTCTTACCCAATAATGTGTGAAGGTTTACTTCCGCCTGACTACAACTTTCCTCAACATGAAGGTAGTCCCTTATTTAGTCCTTATTTTTAGAGTGTACGCTTTTTATAATAGGAAATCCTGAGAGATCAGAGGACTGTGGTTCTGTGCAGGAATCCGGTACCTGGAGCGACTCAGCAACGTAGGCATGCAGAGTCACTATAACGCTTTTAGAACGTCGACGGTGGGGCGTAGACCAAATAACAACTGTTATGGTGGGGGCTTAAATGTCAAGGTCAAAATTTTAAGACGTCCCCTTGGGAAATGATTAACCAACCAACAATACAAGCATATGACACAAACTTAATGATGTATCTTTTAAATAACCCCCCACCCATGAAATTCAATTTTTGGCTTAAAACCTAAAAAACCCCCAAACTGCTACTAAATGAAGATTTTGGTCAAGTGTAACATAGAAAACTTTGAAAAGTATCGCTTGAAATGAAAATGCTTGCTTTATTGAAGCAGTATTGCTGTTTTTAATACTAACTTAGGAATGTTGGAACACTTAGAAGATGACACTTAATTGACATTTTTTGTTTGAAGCTCCTGCAATTTTTCATCTTCCAATAAGGTCCTTCCCTCCCCTGTCCCCCAGGTTGCCATCAGCGCTCCCAAAATTCCTGTGCATTTTAAAAACCTCGGGGGAACAAATTAAACCTGTCTCTCTGTCATTTTCACATAGTGGTATCAAATTTTTTACTTTTCAGTCGACAGATAGAGTATCAATTAGGAAGAATCGGTTCGAAGATGATTTTTGTTACATGCTCAAAAACAGAATAAGTCATAAATCGATCAAAATGGAGTGTTAAATTTCCCAGGTTAAAATTCCAATGGTATATTGCTTGGCCCCCATCTCGGATCGAGTCTATTTGAAAAGGTCTGTAGCTTCTGGTCATCGGCTAGTCCATTTGAACCGATATGCTCCTCAGTCAGGGACATTCATTTGTTTCTTTTTTGGTCACATTATATAGCATAGGGGTCACTGCCAACCCCGGGTAACTCGGTGGTACGCCGTTACTAGACAATTACCCCCAGGGGGCCTACTCCCCCTTACTTTCTCCACACATTTCCATTGGACAGGATCCTCTGCATGAACGTCAAAGAGGTCACCCTTCATATCAACGACTGTTTTTTTTTTATTCTTGGCACCTTGGAGTTCTCCTTTCCGTTCTCCCCATACTTGTCTTTTTCTAAACTGTTTTCCTGGGGCCTCAACCCTCCTCCGGGTCCGTTTCCCGAAACTCAGTCGTAAATATATGTTCATACTAATTCACGGCGAGTGTACCAATTTATCCAAAGCCCTGTTGTAACTGAATGAAAAGTCTGTCATGAGACCGTAGGGTTTAACACACAAGTTTGGGGACGGACCCCTGGATAATAGCGGTGGGGAGGCGCAAAATCAGTATCATGAAAAGTACTTGATTACCTGTTAGCCTCTTCCCCTACTGCCATGTCCGTATCACCTGTCCATTCCAAGTTGATAGCTGATATCCCTATACACTCTACAACTGGGGGAAGTTTGGGTGGGCTGTTGATAATTAAAAGGGGAGGGAATCCTTATTCAGGATCAGTCTTTAGCCTGAGCTAGTATTGGAATTGTTGGGCTCCTGGTTTCAACTCACCTCTATCAATCTCTCATAACTGTAACTTGAGAAAGGCTAGTTGCTTTCTTTGATTAATTGTCGGTCTTGCCAAAGATATCAGGGACAGAATAGCCACCAATTTGCGCGACCATCTCAAGGTTTTGTCAATCACGTGGGCGTGACCCTTAAACTGAGTGTTTATTTGTACTGTGGGCGTGCATGTTTGAAAAACTATGATTTAAATAAAATGCATTTATAAAATGCCCTATATATCAGTTTTTCGCTCCCAGCCTCAATAATTTACGAATGTAACTTTCTGTTATATACAAGCTTGACTATTTGCAGATTATTATTCCCGACATACATATTTTGTTTTTGCACAGTCAATTACGGTCAGTTGCCTATTTGGGTCGCCTTATCTGAAGCGACTAGAGTCTGAAACGTAAAAAATAATATAATTAATAAGTATTGTACATTTTTAAACATACAGCACATTTTTTTTGAAGACTCCCCCCCCCTCCCCCCCCCCCATTATCAACATTTGAAATGTTTGCAAAGCACTGTATTGGTAATGTTGGTATTTTGTCAGTAAACTATACCTGCGATGGTAATGGTCAAAAGCATGTGTATGTCATAAAAATACGCGATTTTGTAATTTAAACGGCGGAGCTGGAAACGCCCAATTCTTGTCCAGGTCCGTTCATTGAGAAATATTCCTAACTCAGTAAAATGACCTCTAACTTGACTTGCCGGAAACAAATAAAACAACTAATTGATGAGCATAGACAATACTTACTATGGCGTAACTTTCCCGGTTCTTCATATTGAAAAGACGTTCCAGCAGCCATTGAATTATTATCGGAGATCTTCCATATTAATGTAATTTCTCACTACAAATTCCTTCTTTTGCGATACATACCCACCAGTTCGAGCTTTACCATTCGAGTTAGTCAGGGCCCATAGTTTCTAGCCAATTAAAGCAATGCAACTGTGCAAAAATCCTCAAATTGTTGAAAAATTTGAGTTCAGGCCTTTACAAAAGGTGCTGGTATTACCTTAAAGAGGAGTGCTATTGAGTCCATGTATGTGTTTCAAAACATGCAACTTGATTCAGGTCTTAATATGTAGTAATTCAATTGAGCAGCATGTAATAGAATTAATAGGACAGTGGGTTTGTATCGGGTTACAATACAGCATGTACAATGCTAATTTAGTTTTTTTTTTTGGCCGGGGTGGGGGGATTTTCGAGTCTACATACAACTTCTATACTATCTATACAAAACCTTTCAAATGACCCACTGCACATCCCTGAAGTGGACTTAAATTAATTCCAAATTTTTTTATTTCATTCAACCCCTTCTAAGCCCCACCCTACAACTGTATAACAAATTCGGCAGTCCAATGAACGTGGGAAGACAAAACCGGGTGTAAATTGTTCAGAAATTAATTAGCAACACATAACCGTCTAATCCTCCCAATCAACCTGGACATGTCTTGAAAATTAATAATGTTCGCCTCAATGTCTTTTCCCCCAATATCATTGACCAATGGATATACGCGCAAGACTTCAAGCTTCATTAATAAATCCAATTCAACAATCCGGCCCGGTAGCTGAAAAGAAAATAATCAGATTTCTTTTCATATCTGGGATGCCGGGCCATGGTATATTTCCATGCAGTTGAAAATATTCGAGGTGTTATCACCTCCACGATCCAGGTTTGTTCATGAAACAAACACAAAATAACCTGTCCGCCCACAATAAATAATCATCAGTTATAATCAGGTCTTGGTTTGAAATTGGTCTTCTGAAACACCCGGCAAATTGAGTAGAAAAATGTCGGGCAATCTACACGGCAGCGCCATCCCGATCGGAATGATCCAATCGATCCAGATCTCAGTATCCGTTTTTTTGGCCTTTACACGGGCAACGTCTACACTTGATCCAGATCTGCAACGCGTACATGGGGTGTACACGCTTGGTTAGTGTCGCCTGCACTTTAGCGCGTACTTTAATTAGGTTACGCGTAAAGTTTTCCGCGATCACAAACCAAGGTTACTCGATCATTGTACACTTTACGTACGCTCGAAAGGGCGCTGTACACTTTCGCACTCACTGCGGGCCGTGTTAGAGTTCTTACAAACCAGCTAATTTACTAAACCATATGCTTGCCCAGGAAATTTTTATTGAGGGGGCGGACCGCAAGATTTTCGAACCATGAGAGCCAGCCCGATTTTTTTTTTCGTCTCGCACCGTCGTTCCTCCATTCTGAAGACTGGGGGTGGGGGGGGGTGGTGGGGTGGGGGGGTGGGATGTGGGGGGGGGTGGGGGGGGGGGGGGGGGTGGGGGGGTGGGGGGTGGGGGTGGGATTAGGAACACATACCGTAACGTAAAAACAAGTAGATCACCTCAGAGGTTTTTTCTTTTTCTTTTCTTTTCTCCTTCTCTTTCCTCTTTTTTTCTTCCTCCCTTCCTCTTCTTTTCTTCCTTCCTCTGTTTTCTTGAGAACTTTGAGGGTGGGCTTCAGCCCCCAAAGCCCCCCTCCCCCCGGTAGCTAGTGTAAACGGTCTCCTATGATCTGGATCGTGATTGGATCTCGGTGATGAGCGCCATCGATCTGGATCTGCGCTCCGTGTAGATTGCCCCCAAGTCTTCAAAATATCTAAACATAACAGATTTGGTTCTTTCTGCAGCACAAATTTGTTAAGTCAAACTTGCCCAGCACTTTTTTTTTCATGACTTTTTGTTCGTCGTTCTTCCTTTTCGATAAATGATGAAAATACTGTCAAATTTAAATAATGAACCCACACACTATATAAGCTTCAAGGTTTTGTTTTTGTGCCCTGATGGTGACTGCGAAGCAAGAGCCATTGATGATATGCCCCATAGCTATTGCAGAATTATGTTTTTATCATCAAAGATTTATCTGATTCTAATGCATAACTCGTAACGGAAAGAACGATCTTCACATGTTTTGATGCAAATGGTATGTAAAACATTTTAAGTTATATCTGTGCGAATTTAATGAGTTAAAGGCTGAATCAGAGATACCCGAGGATGGCTCCCTCAATTTTCTAACACTGAGTTTTTTTTGGATATAGGTAATGCGTGTCCAATCCACTAATCACTATGTGAAACAACTAAGCTCAAATCATGTCCTTCATATAGAAAATATAACTTGGTTTAAAGTATGGATCCGGGAAGTTTTTATACACACAAAATCCTATGTTGTTTATAAAAGGTTTACTACAGAAAACGCAAATTCCGATCAATTGGATTAAAATTACTACTTTAATTGTTTTAATACCCAAAAAAACTTAGAACCACATAGAGACAGAGAGACAGACGACACAGACAGATAGACATGCTTATAAAAATAATTCTCTTTTAGTGTCGAGATTGGCATTTGGTGTTGTTGCAATCAGCCCATAATCATTCTCCATAAGAAAAATGAGGTAGAAATAAGTGGAATTATGCAACGTTTTTCTTACTCAGGTGGGAGAAACGGTTGATCTTTGAAGATCAATGTATTTTGAAACTATTTTCAAACAGTGGTGTGGTCTGTTACGTCCCATGAAAATTGTAATCAAAGAAGGGCCTAGAAATACTTGTTTTAATTACGCTTTAAGCTCAAGCCTTATCCTGTAAAAATACCTTATGGATTATTTCCATTATCTGCCTGTATAGTGCTTTTGTTAACATGATACTAAACAGTATACCCTTCTTCATCATGTGTCTCTGGACAGGAGTGTCCAGTGGCGTAAACCAGCGGGGGGGGTGGCAGGGGGGGGGGGGGGGCGGCAAGCCACCCCAAAGCATACCCTTGCCCCCCCCTTCCAGCCCCCCAAATGAACTGACTTTTTGTACATTGTCTATGGGAAGGACCCAAATTTGCCCCCTCAAAAAACCTTGGCACCCCCTTCATCAAAGCCCCCCCCCCCCCAATTTGCCAAGGTCTGGTTACGACGACGCCACTGGGGAGTGTCGAAAATGAGATTGGATAAAACTATAAGAGTAGGTGTATGATGCACTTTTAAAGTAATGTTAACGTCACATGTGAACATAGTGGTTTTATATTTTAATATTTTTTTTGTTTCCACCCTGGGTTTTTTTTAATGCACGCTGGTATAGAACTCGTTGTAAAAACGTGTGCTCAATAAAATAGTATAGTATACATCATAGAGTGTTTAAGGGGCTACAGATCACCCTAAATTGTTTGTATTCATATATTTCAGATGTTTGAACAAACTTACTCTACTCTCGTAACGAACTTGCAAATATGACTTGGTGTGCCAACAAATTTAAGAACTGATGTCCATGACACGAACTTGAGAATCAGGGGTATCGATCTTGAGATTGACTATAATTTTCTACAATTTCTATCTTCAGAAGAGGTAAGTTCTCTATTGCTCGTATTGATGGCGAAATGACGTTGTTTATAGAATTGTTTATTACATTCGGCGTAAATTCATGAAATAAGTCTAGTTCTAAATTGTTTTCCTCCTTCCTTCCTTCTCGGGCGTATATCTCATCTTTGATGTATTCAGTATGATTATCTTTGATAGCTTTTATTTTAAAGTTATATAATTTGAATGAGGCAATTTATTTTTCCTAAACAGTTTGACAAGAATGGAAAGATATCCTGAAGGTATCCCAGGTCCGCCTACACGAAACACCACGTAGACAATGGGCATGGATTTTCAGGTAAAATCGGAAGTCCTATCACTGTACATTTTTTTAAAGAAAAGGCACTAAGGAAGGCCTGTGTGTGTGTGGGGTGTGTTTGTTGTTTGTGTTGGGGTTGTGTGTGTGTTGCGCGAGTGTGTGGGTTTGATGTGTATGGTAGAAATGATGAATCGATCTACTTTATGTGTTTCCGTGACTTAAGTTGTTGATTGGATAGAGGTCTGTTCACTCACTCATGCAGAACCTATAACAAAAGATGATTATTCCCCCGTTATTCGTCAGTCAGATCAATATAATAACCGACCTCAAAGTAGCTTTTGCATTAAAAAGTGTGACCATACTTTTATGCATACAATCCAACATGCATGGGTTCTTTAGATTTAAAAGTCCCTCCCAGAAATTTGGTATGGACTTTGCCATTCCCGCAGATGGCCGCTATCCGAACGGTGGAAGACCTCTATTGAATTTCCCATACAAACCATTGATATAATCTAAATACATAATGGCAGAACAGTTTCATTATAGGGTATCTTAAGAGTAATTCCTTAACCATGGGGGATGATTTTTTTTCAAATATCCTTCATAGAAGCACTGAGAATGAACCTTCGCTATTCTACGCTCACGGAATTACTCCACCTACCCCAACACTATTCTATATACCATGCAGATCCAGCCGAGGCAATCCCACTTCTACGAACTTATCAACGCTATGAAGAGGATGAACGACATCTTCCATAAATGAGAACACTGAGATCTGGTGATCAAAGTTCTGCAATGAATGCAGAACCTGCTCCTGGAACAACGAGATGTTAAAGTATTTGGCTAATTAACCATGGTTTGTGAAGGCACAGAACATCTAATTTCAAGGGCAAGTTAACTTTATATAGTTTGGTAGAAATGTTTAACAGTTTAGCGATTAATTATAATTTCAAGTGTATGACAAAAATATGCTTAACGGAGAACAATGTCATGTACCTTTTTAGTTGATTCATATTAATAAACCAGGTCTTTCTCGGTGATATATGACATTTAACGAAGGCATCCGTGTCAACTTCAGGTGTGTTGTCCAAGAATGTCTACATTGTCAGGTTCCGATTTCTTTCTCTGTACACTGAATACAAGTAAGTTTGCTCAGAGTGTTTTTAAAAAAATTTAAAAATAAATTCAGACATTCTATTGCACACCTATCGCTTTATCGGGCGAACTGTTTTCGCGACATTCATTGAAACAGAATTTAGATTCCCAAGAAAAAATTACTGAGGTCAAATGACTCATTTGGTGCGTTCCGTTCTTCATTTGTGTCCTGTACTGAAGACACTATTCGCTAAAAACGCGAGTCATTGACTCAACCATAAATCTCCATAATGAGTCAATTGACTCACAAATGCGATTAGTGAGTCTTCTGACTCGCCAAAAATGAGTCAATTGCCTCGCTTATTGATGACGCATTCCAAACTGGTCGAAATGAGTCATTTGACTCAGTAATTTTT
Organism: Ophioderma brevispina; assembly: GCA_023653785.1. Taxonomy (NCBI): domain Eukaryota; kingdom Metazoa; phylum Echinodermata; class Ophiuroidea; order Amphilepidida; family Ophiodermatidae; genus Ophioderma; species Ophioderma brevispina. The sequence continues at coordinate 12,007 of JAMKCH010022053.1, forward strand.
TCTGTGTTGTAATGACTCATAATCAAAAGGCATTTAGTCCTGCATGAATAATACATCAAAATTCCATGACCAGAACGCGTGGTGCTTGAAAACAAAATCTCCAAAATTATGTAATGCATTCATTATATGCATCAAATTTCAATTCACTGCCTATTTTTGAGAACATTAGCATCATAGGTACTCACATGTCCACTTAAAAAACAACGCAAGTGTGAATAATTCTCAATGACAGGTGCTATGGCATTTTAACTACGCCTAGTTGTCTTATTTTTTTAAAATGGTTTTTTGTCTGTAAAAAAAAAAAAATCCAAGAACTCTCGGTTAATATTATCAGAAGTAATCCATCAAGTTCTGTTTTTTTGGCAACTATAAAAACCCTGAACATGACCGACTCATTGCTTAAGGCGCCATGTATTAAAAACTCCTTCGTATGCAAAATGATTTCTGTATAATTTAATAATGTGTGTGTGAGGCCCAGCACTGCGGCTTTACAAACGTCTTTAACCATTTATTTTTACAAATTAACTTTTCCAAGTCTAGCACGTACTTTATTTCTTTCACATTTCAAAGATGTTTTAATACCATTCAATCACAAAAATATAGGAAATGCCCTTAACCGTTAATTAACCAAATTGCAAGGAATTGCATAATAATTGCTCAGAATGTAACGAATTTTGGCATAGAGATACACAATTATCTCTAAACACTCATTATATCACATAATTTTTCATTCACATCTATTTATCAATTCCTAGAAAAAATAGAAATGTTTACGTTCATGTTTTACTTCGGACTAACATCAGTATTTTTTAAGGGATTACAACCATTGTAAAATATACAATAAATTAATTAAATATCTTATATTTGTGTATACATTTGAAAATATCCTAATTATGTATTTTTATATTTATTTTCAAGATGTATTTACGAGTTTATAAATTGTAATGCTGTGTAACTAAGATGTTAAAACCCCTGCTAAAATGTTTTATATGTTTTAATTTTGTTTTGTGATGATTATTGTGGTGTTATTAATTTTATTATCATATTCTCGTTTTCAGTCCAAATTCGAGTACCTTTTGATGTGGTATATATCCATGTTTAATCATTATCTTCAAAAGAGTGTGGTCTCATTTTTAATTGTTTCTTGTGTCTTCAGTTGATCCTCAGTTTAACCTTTATTGGTCCTCATTTTCTTTTTAAAGTTAAATCACAAAATAGGATGCAATTCAATTTATCTGTGTTTAGAGTTGTTCACAATTGAAAAAAGCAATATTTGGCAAGCGCCGTAGAACAGAGTAGCATTCAAATACAGTTCCTTGCTTCTAGATTCCTTATTACTCATAATTATTCAACAATGTAATTTCTGTGAAATATGAAAAGAAATAAGTATGTTGTATCAACATTGTTTTCCTAACTTCTCTCTGCAGTGCGTAGCTAATATTTAGTTATCCACATCGCATGTATTAACCTAACAAAAAAACAGCCTTACATTTTGGCATTGCGGCACCAGAACCTCTTTTCTGGGGGGGGGCAAACGAGGGGCAAGTGAAATCTTGGGGGGGGGGGCAAAATAATGAACAATTTGGAAATTTTTTAACCTTGCATCACAACCAATTGTTGGCCCAAAATCGCTGATTTTGGCCCCAAATCACGGAATTTTGCCCCAAATCCTTCATTTTTCTTTTCGACAGGGGGTCAACTGGGGGGGGGCAAGAAAAAATTTGGGGGGGGCATTTGCCCCCCCATTCCCCCCCTGGCGCCGTCCACTGATTCCTTGGTATGGTGGTATTTTCTATAAAGATCATGGAATTTGAACGTCCGCTTTAGAATGCCATGTAAATATTTTGGTAGACGTTTCATATGAAGTCCCATGGATGCAAATGAGGTATTAAAATTGATTCCGTCATGTTTTGGGGCCTTTGTCTGGCGTTGTGCAGTAGCTTGACGGAATTAATAGCAATACCTCATTTGCATCAGTGGGACTTCTATATGAAAGTCCTACCATGATTTGTTGCCAAGGCTATCGTCCATACAAATCACAAGGCTAATAGCGCGGGAATTCAAACCTTGCAGTGGATAAAAACCGTGTGCCGCCCTTTGATAGTGTAGGCTACAATGATTTCGTGATTTTTTTCTGTTAAAAGCAAAATTTTCCTCTTGCTTCTTGTGTTTTTGGGTGTAACTGTTGGAAAAAAATCTTGGAATTTTTCAAAAATGTTTTGTAGGTTGTCAACAATCCACGATGGCCGCCAAAATACCTAAATTCCATTATAATTATTATTCTGAAGGCAGTATGAGGTCAAATTGACGACAATACCTATATTTTCGATCCGATACCAAGAGTTCAAAAAACCAGCTAAATTCAATCAATATGCAATCACATTAAACAAATCCCCAGATGGTGTCCAAAATGGTCGCCAAAAGCTATGTTATGAATCTAAACGCTACATAATACCAAGCAAGATGAATAAATTCATCTTAAAGGGGTGTTATCTTGGTGGTGCGAGGACCCACAAAAAAAAAAAGGCCCCCTGACTTTTCTTTTTGTAACATGCTTCAAATCCAATATGGCGGCCAATATGGCCGCCGAAAGTGCTATTAACAGAACGGTAATTTAAGACAAACTACCTAAGTTATTAAACATTTGGGGCAGAAACATTCATTTAATACTCTGCCATAAGAAATAAGTTCCAACCATTTCTGTGTTGCTAACGCTCTTTGAAGCCAAGATACAGCAAACCCGTAACAAAACTGATAATCATGATAATAGTAAAATTGGTGGTTTTTTTTTTTAAAATTACTTGTTAATATGTCATAACAATAATTTTTGATAACAATTCAGAAAACCACCTAGATGTATACGTTGGACCAAAGGAACAATTTGCCCATTTATGGTTAGAAAACATATATACTTCAAATCCACCAATGGTGGCTAATATAATATCTTCTGTAAGCATTTTCAATTGCTTAATCTGTGAATTTTCATAACCTATTTACTGTTTCTTATTTATACACATTAAGGCAATTTTACATCAAAAATCATAAATTGAAAGTTTTTTAAAAAATTTACAAATAAATTATATTTTGACACTTTAAACACCATTTGCTTTTGGTTTACATGTTCAAATCCAAGATAGTGTCAAAATGAAAATTGCGTATAAGCACTCTTAAACTATCAATACCCAAACTGGCGATTTTTCATAATACCTACGTAAATTATGTTATATGCTTCAGGAAATTTGCATGAAAATAAAAATGAAGCAACTACACATGAGCTCTTTGTCTATTACTTTCGTTTTTAGAGACCATTCAAAACCCAAGATGCGGCTAATATCAAGAAAATCCCCCAAAATGTGCTATTTTTATATATGCCTACACAATTGTAATGCATAGAATTTTTGAATGAAAATAAAACATGAAAACCGTACTGAACTGACTCTAAAATAGTGTATATTTTTCTTACAGTCATGTGATATGTTTTATAATATTGTAATCAAAAACATAAATAACATTCTGTATAACTTTTGAACACCAAGGAACTCAATATATTTTTTGCTTTTGGTAACATAAATTCAATCGAAGATGGCGGCTAATATAGCCATTGTAATCACTATCATAGCCTAAACTGTGATTTTTCATATATAAATATGTTCATGCATGATAGGAAATTCTAATAACACTATAAATGAAGCAACTCTATATCCCTTAATCCCAAAATGGCCACTTTTCCCACTTTTCAAAAATCATGGAGCGAACCCCTGCCCTGTGTTTAGGGTGCACTTGCTCCTAGATCTAACAGACAAATTGCGCTACCTCCCCTTTCTTTGTTCTTGGTGATCGTCAGGTTTGTATTATTTTTCCCTCTATAGGGATTAAAGGGTATAATATATTTGTTTTTTTTAATTATATGTTTAACATGCTTCAAATCCAAAATGTGACAAAATGACGACTGCGTACAAGCATCATCAAAATACCAATACAATGTGTTATACCATCAGGAATTTTATTAAGAAAATTAAATGAAGCAACTAGACATAATTTTAAACATGAGAAACCGTATCTACTAGTTTAAATTTTTTATACATGCTTTCCTTCAAACCCATGTGGCAATTTTTCATATATAACCTAAATATAGGTTGTAACCATTATTATAGAGCAACTATATCACATACTTCTAATTCTTGGAACATATGGAACTCCTTCCTATCAAGTAAGTTTTTAATAACGTGCATTAAATCCAAGATGTCCACCAATTGGCCATTGTCACTATCATAGCAACACTCTGGATTTTTTTTCCTTAACATAATATAAATGAAGCAACTATAAACTTTGGATACAAAAACTCATTCTATTTATTTAGTTTTGTGAACATTTAATGTTCATATTACCTAAGCCAAAACTACGATATTTCACAATATCTATATATATATCTCCATCTTTTTTATGTTAATGTGCATTAGGGAGATCTGAATAAATAATATATTAACTAATGAAGCAACTAAAAACACTTTTGGACACAAAATCATTTTACCATTTAGGTTTTGTAAATATGATTACAAACATGAGAATCTTAACTTCCTCATCAGCAGAGATTTTAACACCCTTACGTCAATATTGGAATACCAATCTTCAGTCTGGAAATAAAGCAGAAAAATCCCAACGGGCTGCAGATACAACCTTGACGAAGATCTACTGGACAAGCAAATAAATTTCCTGATATAATGAATATTTGATGATATAGATTTGCTGAGACATTTGATCAGACTTTTGATATATTAAATACTTTCCACGGATACCGATAGAGAATGTTTAAAAGCTTATCTCTGAAACAGGTCGAAAAGAACAAATAAAAAAAAAATTTACGTGCTTTTATATGAGCATTTTTAAAGATACTATGAATACAAATTGCATGTTGATGGTGGAATACCAACTATAAAAACATGCTTGGTATTCAGGAAATTATACTAGTTTAACCTTTTGTTTAGGAAATCTGTAACTATTTTGCACTAAAAATAGGTAGAAAGATATTTTTCGGATCAGACCTGTTTATGTAAGGGATAATCATACCGAACAAACCATGATGTGGGGAAGTGGTCAAAGGTAAGATTGAATTTCCCAAATCTGGTAAATACGGTTTTCAATAGAAACACTTAGCAAGGCGTTCCATAGTGTACCACCTTCGAAGGTCTATACATGATGTACAAAATAATTTTACTATTTGCCTTAGGGTTTATCGTAGGGTTAGGAGTTATGTTAGAGTGTTTATTTGTTGTTAACAAATGAAAAGAATTTATTTCCTGTAGAGTAGGTAGATTTTTAAAGGAGGGTACATATGGAGAGTCTCTGATACCCACATGATGAACTACATGTGCTATACCGAAACAAATTTACGATAGGGGAGTGGTGCATACCCATTGTCACTATCAATAGACAACACTGGATTTGTTGATTTTTACGCACCAACACGATACCTAAAACCTCAGCCGTCTGTTATATCATATTTTACTTTGACAAGTAGATGGGCCCATTCCTAGTGCAGAAAGACATCAATATATTCCTTTGCTAAGGTGTTTTGGTGACCCTGCCCACTTTATTTCCTTCGTGATAGTTTTACCGTTTATCTGGAATTTAATTTCCTTGATACTTCTTAAACACTTCTAAATTAAAATCTGCTGCAAATCGGATGCTATGCCTCACAACCTCAGGAGGGGAAACCCTTAGGGGTTAGAAGGATGGGAAAGAGTGTTGCGAAGGACACCCACACTTGCTATATGGGAGAAGACACATGGATCCGGGGATGGTTCTGGTGTTTTGTAAAAGAATATTTTAAAAGAGAAAGAAGATACTTTTATAGGAGGCAACGATGGGGGACATGTCCCCCACTTGCTTCTAAAATTTTAAATTTCAATGGTATGTTACATTACCGAGGTATTACATAAAATGATTGTTCGCGGGAGCTTCATTGCTCACAAATGATTGTAGGAAGGTTGTTTTCCTGCTTTCAAACACACTTGTATATAAGTACTGGGTGGGACCATCCATTTGTTATTTGAATAACATCACTAACTAATTTGTCTTTGACGACTGTAGGTACAGTGGGGAATCATAATTTGCTTTGTCAGGTAGGTAGGGTGGGCTTTCAAGTCTGCAAATAGGGTCATGCTTGGTTTTTGTTTGCAAATGGACTAAGCTTTAGTGTGTTGGTAGCACTCAGAGTAAAAAGGAGACCTCACTTAATCCACAACAAAGGACTTTCGTTGCAGAATTTATGCAACAGCTGTGGTTGCATGCAACAGTGTATGTACAGATTTTCAGCGTGAGATTGTGCACCCTGATAGATGTGATGGATATGACTGGATATGAATGGCTAACTATAACTAATGAATAAGTGGTCCCCCCCCTCCAAAATAAATGTTAAAGTTATTTGTAAGATTCTTCTACGGTAACTGTACACATTGAAAAATGACAGCAATAATAATGCGTGCGTTGATTTCCCCTGGCAAGATGGAAGTATGGAAAACATACTGGTATGACAAATTAGACCACGATCGGGTCAACCTATCCTTTAAATGTTTTTAATCTGAGAACAGACCATTTTAGGAGATCTGCAAACCAATGCGACAACTATTATTATCACGTTTTGCGTTGTGCTCGATATGAGAAAACCAACTTAAAAAGTTTCGACTTAAAAGCATGCAGTAGAAATTTTGGGGGCTGATGTGTCAATGAGGAAAATCATAATTTAAATAAACATTTAGAGCAAGTGGCACTAATGGAAAATGAATAGTTATGCACTTCGAAAAATATTTAAAAATAAGCATTTAAATAATTTGTAAAATTAATATAATTTTGAAAATTAGGGGGCAAAACAATTTGATTATTAAATACAAATAATCATAGCGATTATCGATATGATAAACTGATTACGATAGAAAGCAAGTTACGTTTTAATTCACACGAAACATTTGACAGAAGGAAAATATTAGCAAATACATAATTTAATATATTAACTGTTTATATGGCTTCATGGAGGCAACAATTTATATAATCCTGTTTCCCCCAATAGTAATTTCATTTTATCTAATTATGAGAGCGCTCAAAGCTATCAACTCTTTTTTTTTAAATACTCTTAAGTCCTTTATACATTTTAGACCTTAATGTCGTCAGATTCTTCGTCAGATATTACCAAAATTCAGAATCTCCTCCAAACCATTGCATGAATGCATGAATTAATGAAGCTTCCGTTCACCTTTACACCTTATCTCAAAATAAATACGCTCATATCAGGTAATTGCATACTGAAAAAAAATAAGATACGCACTCGTCCATTCATTTCCTGTGTTTTCAGAATTCATCACCCATACCTAAAAACCCTCATCTAAACCAAAGTATCATTTTTTTCAAAAATCACGTTCATGGTATAAACATTTTAAAATTAGCAATTAGGTAAATGGCAATGCAAAAATGATATAACACAAGTATTCTGACTCAAAAACGAATTATTCAGGAAAGTAACAAAGCAACAATCAACCGATCGCAGAAACTCGTCCAGGCATTTGAATTCCTTCAGCACCGAAATATGCGGATTTTTTTCATCTTTATTTACTGAGGTAGGGTTGTGCTTTGTAGTTTTGTGTAAGATCCAAGGCATTTAAACGTAACTTTGCTACTATTAATATCGACGCATTCTAACTTGTCATAAAAAGCACCGAAATAAAACGATAGGCTAGATTTAATTTAGTATTAATATTTTAAATGTCAATCGGGTTTTTAAATTATGATTACCTTGGAGGTGTACCAGTATGTATGAAATCCTCATTAAGGGAACACGATAAAACAATAGATGAAAAAAAGCGACTTCATAGCATCTTTAATATTTATGTAGACTTAGGTTTATGATATCAAGTTTTAATACTTAGATTTTTATATACTTAATATGAAACTCTTAAATGCATACATTTCACTACCCATAATCTCAATATGACAGATATCAGAACCTCCTCGAAGTGACAAATGGCTAGTGCTGTTTTGACCAGAAATAGCTTGGAAACCTTTTGCGTTTATCCTTCCTATTCTTCAATCACCAGTGCAATCCGATTCGATGCGGCGACGGAAACGACTGTTCTTTGTCATCAAACGTTTTATCGAGATCAACAGAGGCGTTTCATATATTGAGGCATGAAAAGACTGGCTTAGCGTATTCCGGAGCAGATATGTAAGGATCTTTTGATGATAGGATTATGGAGATCTCGACATTTTGATATATAAATTAAAATGGCCAAACATACATAGTTATGGCACCTTGAAAGGGTTGATGTAAAATTATTAACACATAAGATATGTCGGGCAACAAACCACAAATGTTTTAAACATTTCGCTGTAAATGGTTTGCCTTATGAAGATGAAAAATATGATTTAAAAAACAATGGAAACCCTCTTCGAATCTACCGTTTAAATGAAGAAAAAACAAGGACATGCGTAGGAAAATGTAATGTCGCTGCTGTAAAAATATATAATCAAGCGACACAAAATCAGTAATTCTTTTTTTAGCGTATATGATTTCAGGTTGTGTGTACGGTGTGCTTTTTGTAAAATGTTTCTTGCATACATCTAAATTTGGGTTGGACCTTAAGTTTTTAAGTTTAAAAGTTTTAAAACGGCAGTTGAACAACAATCATCCCCCGACTAATCTTTGAATAGGACGTTTATGTCTTTTAACCGGTAGTGTAGATTGAACCAAACATTATCTGCATATTCGAGCTTTTCTGTGAGTAGTGATGAAACAATCTGCTCCAAAATGGAAAAAAAAGAATTGAATGTAAGTAGAATAATCTTTTAGTATTAATGCAAATTAAGTCGACAATGTACAAACGGTAACCTACCGAGACAGGTTTTAGATGTCAGTCTTCCTTAGTGTAGGACTGTAAAAATTTTACCGGATCGGGAAAATAAGACAATTGGCCTGTTGAGCAACAAACTGAGCACTCATCAAGAAACTTCACGCGGCAGTCTATGACAAGTACGACCCTGGTATTGCAAAGAGTTTTAATTGTTTTTCTTTACGCAAAAATGTGTGAACACTAATTATTTGTTTTGATTTTTTTCGGTTTAATGGCATATTAAAATTATACGACTGTAACCAAAATGGGATTACCATTCATAGTGGAGTAAAAATTTTAGCCAAGTTGCAGAAGTCTTACCCAATAAGTGTGCAGGTTACTTCCGCTTGACTAAAACTTTACTCAACATATGAAGGTAGTCCCTTATTTAGTCCTTATTTTTAAGAGTGGTACTCTTTTTATAATAGGAAATACAGAGATCAGAGGACTTGTTGTGTTGGAGGAATCCGGGACCTGGAGCGAACTCAGCAACGGTAGGCATGCAGAGTCAACTATAACGAGTTTAGACCGTTAGACTGATGGGCGTAGACCAATAACCAACTGTGATAACAAATTCGGCAGTCTAATGAAAGGGGGAAGGGACAAAACCGGGTTTGTGTGAAAATTGTTCAGAAATTTGCAACACATAAACGTCTATTCCTCCAAATGACACTGGCACATTGTCTTGAAAATGAAAAAAATGTCGCCGCAATTCTTTTCCCCAATACAGTGACCATGGGATAAGCGCAGACTTCAGTCAACCAATTCAACACTCGGCCCGGTATGCTTGAAAAGAAAAATAATCAGATTTTCTTTTCATTGGGATTGCAGGGCCATTGTTGTTAGATTGCCATGCAGTTGAAAAGATTTCATATGTTATCACCTCCACGATTCAGTTGTTCATGAAAAAACAGCAAAACACAAAAATACCTGTCCTCGCCCACAATAAATAATCAGTTTAGATTATAATAAAAGGTTCATGGTTTTTAAATTATCTTCGGAAACACGGGCAAATTGAGTAGAATGAAGTTAACCACTAAGTTAACCGATTTGTTCTGCACAAATTGTTAAGTCAACGGCTTGCCCAGCAACTTTTTTCATGACTTTGTTCGTCTTCCTTCTCTTTCGAATATAAATGATGAAAAAGATGGTCAAAGTTAATTGAAACACACTATCTAATAGAAGCTCAAGTTTGGTTTGTGACCCGAGATAGTATTTGGTGTACGTCATGAAAAAAACTACTCAAAGTTGAAAAACGGGGAGGATGACATTGCAAACACTTCAATTTTTTCAACGCCAGTCCGCGACAAATATAACAAGGCGCTACCCAAAGAAAATCGGAAGTATTATTTCTCCATCCGCTGATAACACCGCCGGATTATGGAATGTCGTGCTCAGCATGGTATCCATACTGATATTGGGGAAACGGAAAATTGAGGTGGACATTTTATCCTTTCAAGAAAATGCGAAAAGTTTGATTTGTGGGAACAGACGGCGGATATAATGATTTTAATCAATTATTATGAATTTAAGCTTGGTTTTGCCCTGAGGGGGACCTGCGACAAGAGCATGGAATGATAGCCCCATAATCTATTTGCAGAATATGCTTTTTATCACAAAAGATTATCTGTATGAATGCAGACCTCTTAAACAGAGACAATCTTCAAATGTTTTTGAGTGCAAATGTATCTGAAAACATTTTTAAGATAATTATCCTGTGGCGGAATTTAAATGAGTTAAAGCTGAATCAGAGATAGATAGATACCCGAGGATGGCTCCCTCAATTTTCGAACAAATTGAGTTTGTTTGGATTAGGTAATGCGTGTCCAATCCACTAATCACTATGTGAAAACTAACTAAGCTCAAATCAAGGTCCTTCAATAGAAATCATAACGTGGTTATAAAAGTATGGATCCGGAAAGTTTATTACAAACAACATCCTATGGTTTTTTATAACAAAGGGGTACCGACATGAAACGCAAAGTCCGATTCTTGGATTAAATTGACTACTTTAATATGTTTAATACACCAAAACTAGAAACACAAAAAGACAGAAGAGACAGAACATACAGACAGATAGACATGCTTTGATTCTCTTTTAAGTGTTCGAGATTGCATTGGTGTTGTTGCAATCAGCCAATATTATTGACTCCATAAGAAACAAAATGAGTGTGTAGAATAAGGGAATTCTGCAACGTTTTCATTACTCAGTGGGAGAGGAAAACGGTTGTCTTTGCAGATTATACCAATGTATTTTGAATATTTACAAAAATGGTGTGTTGGGAAGTACCATTATATAATTGTAATCAAAGAAGGGGCCAGAAGAAAAATACTGTTGTATTACTGCGTTAAGCTCAAACCTTATCCTTGTAAAATACATATGGATTATTTTCATTATCTGCCTTGTAGTCTTTGAGTAACATGATTACACAAAAAAAAGATACTACTCCCTTCTTCAATACACTGATATCTCTGGAAGGAGTGTCCAGTGGCGTATACCAGCGGGGGGGGGGGGCGGGGGGGCAGGGGGGGGGGGGCAGGGGCGGGGCCGCGCAAGCCCCCCAAAGAGAACCCTTGCCCCCCCCCCTTCAGCCCCCCCAAAAGAACTGACTTTTTGTACAGTGTCTATGGAGAAGGACCCAAATTTGCCCCCTCAAAAAAAAGCCCTTGGCAAGCTCCCTGGCAGCCCCCCCCCCCATTTGCAAAGGTTTGGTTACGCCACTGGGAGTGTCGAAACAGAGAGTGGATAAAAACTAATGAAGCGTAGTAAGACTTTTAAAGTAATGTTAAGGTCATGTGAACATAGGTGGTTTATATTTTTTATATGTTTGTTCCAACTCTGGGGCAGTTTTTTTTAATACACGCCTGTATAGACGTGTAAACCAGTGTGCTCAATAAAATAGTATAGTATACTATTACATTGCAGTGTTTAGGATACAGATCACCCTAAAATTGTTGATATTTTCATATTTTCAGATGTTGAACCAAACTACTCTACTTGTAAACGAACTTGCAAATATGACTGGTGGTGCAACAACTTAAGACTGAGTCCTGACCACGAATTTTGAGAGGAATCAGGGGTATCGATTCTGAGAGGACTTAAATTCTACAATTGCTATCTTCAAGAAGAGGTAAGTTCTCTATTGCTCGTATTGATGGCGAAATGAGGGTTGTATAGAATTGTGATTAAAGGCGGCGTAAATTCAATGAAATAAGTCTAGGTCTATTGTTTCCGGGCGTATATCTCAATCTTTATGTATTCAGTATGATTATCTTTGATAGCTTTTATTTTAAAGTTATAAATTTGAAATGAGGCAATTTATTTTGCCTAAACAGTTGACAAGAATGGAAGATATCTAATGTACCCCAGAGGTCCGCCTACACGAAACACCAACGTAGACAATTGCATGGAGTTAAGGTAAAAATCGGAGAAGTATCCTATCACTGTACATTTTTTTAAAGAAAAAGGCAATAAGGCTGTGGTGTGTGTTGTGTGTTTGTGTGTGTGTGTGTGGTGTGTGTGCGCGAGTGTGTGGGTTTGCATGTGATGGTAGAAATGATGAATCGATCTACTTTAATGTGTTCCGGATTAATGATATGGATTGGATAGAGTCTTTTTTTTTTTCCACAGAGGGAAAACAAACTTTATTTTCATTCTTTAATAAAAAACATACAATAGGTAAGCACATTTAAAATTTCATATTTTCAACGGTATAATACTACAAATATTTACTGCTACCAAAGTCCAGTAAATATTCCATCGTTTAGAAAATTTGCCAATTTATATTACTTAAATGTAATTTCTAATTCATAATAATTTTTAATTTCAATGGTTGCTTGAAGCGAAGGTGCCTTTCTAAGCAGTTTTTCATTTTATATATATGAAATCACTCAATAGCCCAAAATCGAAATTCATTGGCATTGCGGATCATCATTAACTCAAAAAGAAATCCACAAGTTGTACCATGTAATAGTACATGTATTTTTTCCTCTAATCAATTTTTTACCCTTCCCAAAATTCATTAGTTATTCGGCAGTTGCAAAACATATGGCAAGAGTTTCATCTGAAATCTAGCAAAATGTGCACAGTTGTTATCTGCTCTTTGCGAATTTTAAATAGAACGAATTGTGCTAGAATTCTATGGGTTTAATCGGATTGGACCATCGGAGTTCGTATTAATTTACACTATAAAAGGTGTTGTTACAAAGGATATTGTTTCATCTTGATGTTCGTATAGAATAGTAAGTTTATTTTCCCATTTGTTCAAAACAAATATTTACGAATAAACCTTTTGTTTAGATCAAGATATCATATTTTTCTTTCACCTCACTCATGCAGAACCTATAAAAAAAGATGTTAGTTCCCGTAGATTCGTCATCAGATCAATATAATAACCGACCTCAAAGTACTTTTGCTATTTAAAGGTGACCCATTACTTAGCATACAATCCAACATGCATGTCGTTCTTTTTTTTTTTTTTTTAATAAAATTTCACAATTGTATCCAGAAATTTGGAATGATGGCCGCTAATCCGAAGTTGGAAGACCTCTATTGAATTTCCCAAACACCCATTTGATATAAGATTAAAATACATAAGGGCGAACAGTTTCATTAGTAGGGTCATCTTGAGTAATTCCGTAAACCATGGGGGATGATTTTTTTTCAATAGCTTAGTAGATAGGCATGAGAAATGAACCTCGCTTCTACGTCAAGGAAATTACTCCAAATAACCCAACACTTTCTATATACCAGCAGATCAGCCGAGGAACCACTTCTATGAACTTATCAACGCTATGAAGAGGATGAACGACATCTTCCATAAAGTGAGGAACATGAGATATGGTGATTCAAAATTCTGCAATGACCCGAAACCTGCTCATGGAACACGAGATGTGTAAAGTATTGGCTAATTATTACCATGGTTTTGAAGAGGCGCAAGAACAAATCTATTTCAGGCCCCCCCCCCCCCCCCCCCCCCCCCCCCCCCCCCCCCCGGGCACGTTAACTTGATATAGGTGAGAAATGTTTAACAGTTTAGCGATTATAAATTTCAAGTGTAGGAACAAAAATATAGCTACGGAGAAACAAGTTCATGTACATTTTGTTGATCTATATTATAAACCATGTTCTTCTCGAGTGAGATATGACATTTACGAAGGCATCCGTGTCAACTTCAGGTGTGTTGTAGAAGTTCTACATGTCTAGGTTCCGATTTCTTTCTGTACACGCAATGACAGGAAGTTGTCAGAGTTAAATAATAATGCAGACATTCTATTGCACAACTATGCTTTATCGGGATGTTTTCGGAGACATCATTGAAACAAGAATTGTAGATTCACAGAAAAAAAAATACTGAGTCAACAATGAACTCAATTTGGCGAGTTCTTCATTTGTCCGTGTACTGAGATACTATTCAGCTAAACCGATCATTGAACCCCCCCTCGACACCAGAAAGCTCCATAATGAGTCAATGGACTCACAAATGCAATTAGTGAGTATATCTATTACCAAATATGAGTCAATTGACTCGCTTATGGGGACGCATTCCAAAAATGGTCGATAAGAGGTTCGCTCAATTGGACTCACGTAAATTTTTTCGTGTTTGTAATGATCAATGAATCAAGGGGCATGTCGTCACTGCATGAATAATACAATCAAAATCATGAAGCAGAACGGCGTGTGCTATAGAAAAACAAAAAAAATGCAAATCAGAATAATTATGTACAATGCATTCCATTATATGCATCAAATTTCACTGCCTATTTTTTGAACAATTAGCAATCATAAGTATCACATTTCACCAACAAACTGCAAGTGTGAATAATTATCCATGACAGGTGATATGGCATGGTTGCAAAACGCAGGATGGGTAAACTATACGCCAAAGGATTTTTGTCTTATTTTAAGTAAAATGGTATTTTGTTCGTAAAAAAAAAATCCAAGAACTCTCAGTAATATATCAAGAAAAGGTAATACCATCAAGTACGGTGTTTGGCAACTGCAATAAAAACCTGACGGCATGACAGACATCATGCTTAAGGGCGCCAGTAATGTCAAAAAAAATCCTTCGTATGCAAAATGACTTTCGTATTAAGTTAAGAGTTGTGAGGCCCCAGCCACTGCGGCTTACAAACATTCTTACCAAAATTTATTTTACAAATTAAATTTTCAAGTAGCAAGTACTTATTCATTCAGCATCAAAAGATATGTTTATTAAACATATCACAAAAATTAGCATGGCCTTAAAAGTTTAACCAAATGGCAAGGAATTGAATAAGTGCTCCAGACGGATGTAACGAATTGGCATAGAGATAGACACAATTATCTCTAAACCATCATTATATCACAATATTTTTCATTCACATCTATTGTATCAATTCTAGAAAAAAAATAGAAATGTTACGTTCATGTTTACTATGGACTACCACGTAATTTAGGGATTACAACCATTGTATATACAATAAATGAGATCTTATTTGTGTATACATTTGAAAAATATCTATTAGTATTATATTTATTGTTCAAGATGGTATTTACGAGTTTATAAATGTAATGCTGTTGTGTAAACTAAGGGTTTAAAAACCC
Organism: Ophioderma brevispina; assembly: GCA_023653785.1. Classification (NCBI taxonomy): domain Eukaryota; kingdom Metazoa; phylum Echinodermata; class Ophiuroidea; order Amphilepidida; family Ophiodermatidae; genus Ophioderma; species Ophioderma brevispina. The sequence continues at coordinate 27,472 of JAMKCH010022053.1, forward strand.
TTTAAAATGTTCTTTCTAGTTTTAATTTGTATTTGTGATTGATCTTGTGGTGTTATTAATTTTAGTATCATTATTCTCTTTTCAGATCAAAGGTTCGAGTACCGTTTCATGGTGTATATATCAATGTTTAATCATTATCTTCAAAAGACGGTGGTCTCTTTTAATGTTCTTGTGTCTCAGTTGATTCCTTTTAATTTTCTAGGTCCTGTTTTAGTTTTAAAGTTAGTAGAATTCAACGAAATGGATTGCATTCCATTATCATGTGTTTTAGAGTTGTGCACAATGAAAAAGCAAGATTTGGCAGCGCCGTAGAACAGGTTAGCATGCAAAATACAGGTTCCTTGCTTCGAGATTCCTTATTACTCATAATATCAAACAATGTAATTCTGTGAAATATGAAAAAAATACGATGTGTATCAACATTTTACCTAACTTCTCTCTGCAGTGCGTAGCTAATATTTAGTTATCCACGAACGAATGTTTTAACCTAAAAAACGCCTTAGCATTCTTTGGTTAGGGTGGTTATTTTCTAGAAAGATCATGAATTGAACGTCGCGTTCGAAGTGCCATTGTAAATGATTGGGAGACGTTTCATATAGAAGTCCCATGGTGCAAATGAGGTATTAAAATTGATTCCGTCATGCGCTGTAGGGCGTTGTGCAGTAGCTTGACGGAAGAATGCAATACTTCATTTGCATCAGTGGGACTTCAATATGAACGTCTACCATGTATTGTTGCAAGCTATCGGTCCATACAAATCACAGGGCTCAGCGCGGGGAATTCAAACCTGCAGTGAATAAAATGTGCCCGTGATGTGCTGGCCGATTGCTGTTCGGTGGGCACGCTACAGCGGAATTGCTCGGTGTCATGTGTATTAGTTAGATGAGGGTTGCAATTAAATCTTTTACTGAACCGTGAAATATTATCATTTTGATAGTATTGTCTTATCTTTAGTATATGCATTTCATGACTGCTAAATCTTAGGTTTAAGTTACTCTGAAATTAGTGTTATCATCAAAATAATTTTTTATTGAAACTTATTTGGCATTGGTATCTAGTATTCACGTAATGTGAGAAGTTATCACTTTTAATTATCAGAAATTGTGAAAATAGTTATCAAGCGAAATATATGAATTTCTTAAAGGCTTTGTAGTAAAAGAAAAACCTTTGATAACAATACTTCAAATATTAATTTTAAACTTTTATCACTTTATAAAAGAGTTAAATTCTGCCCACAAGAATTCAACCCAAGAACGTTGTGATTCGTTTGTGAGTCTATGTGTGTTTAATGAATTTTTTTTTTTTTGTTTTTGTACCCGGTGAATTAATTTTCTTTATTGGACTTCTTTATACATTGACTTATGCATTTCCGTATTACATAATATAGACCTGAAGCTGCCTCAAAGCGGACAAGATAGCTAAATCAGGTAAGCGCTCGACTCCAGGTATGCTCATCCACGTATAGGCGTGTTTTCGAGCCCTGTGAGATTCAGCTATCTTGTAATCTCCCTGGACAAGAAATTATTAACCGATTGGGTTGTTCCGATTTACCCATGCGATATTTGGGAAAGCTGGTCCGGCTGCGATGGTTATCTCTCGATGTATGTTTGCTGATAAGGAAAGCGATGATCCCGATCTGCGCATCCCTTGAATGATGCTAAATGGTTTATGGTATGACAGGGCCACAGTGATCAGCGACCATTTGTGAAAGACGCTTAGAGGCCAAATAGCATAAGGCGCTATATAAATTCTTATTATTAAGCTAGAAACTTTCCTTGGGGCGAGGTCATTCGTTAAAAAGTATACACTTTCATTATTTGAGATAAAACGATTATGTACGTTGTAATAGTCGATATTGTAATAAATTAGAATTAGCAAATAAATGTGAATCGTAATATGAATTTCACCAGAAAGAAAGCAACTGTTTGAATGCATGAAAACTCCTTTCTCGCATCAAGTCTACTCTTTTGGTCTATGTTGCTTGCGCCTAAGCGAACGCTTGTAATATACATAAGATGCTTCTTTTGGGCACTCTGTGATTTTGAGGTATTTACAGGAATTTAATTTGGACAATATTAATGTCTTCTTATCCCCAGTATACGAGAAATCAAATGTAATATCGAAAATTAAAGTAAATAAACGATATTTTGCTGGTCCCAAAGGGATAATCCTAGTATCGTATTTGAACCTCAATGAATAGGCTGAGCCTGGGACCGACTCGCTCATTTCTTCGCCTGGAATGTTTTGAGTTGCCGAATCGGTGTTTTGTATCGGTAATCGTCCAAAATAGCGATGTTTTCCTAACTCTCGATTTTGCTGATAACATTGACAAGTTTCCATTAATACATGAAACATTTGGGGCGGGCACCAATGATGCCCCGCGCAATGGCAGAATTCTTAAAAACATCCAAAAAAGCAGAATGAGAGATATAATAACCATTTTCCAAGCAAACTTGCTTATGTAGAGTGACTTTTACTGGAAAACTGAATTATGGGTATAAAGTGGTATCGTAAGTGTTGATCCAAGTTACTTATTTTGTCAAGTTAATGATCAATTGTAGAAACTACCTCAATAGTCGACCTCATAAATGATGTCAGCTGCCAAGAATTTCAATATTCTGAATAGGCCAAATGTCATATAGTACATGAGTGTTCCAGCACTGTTGGCAGTTCACCCAACTCAACTGGCATGATTAATTGACCACTGATCTCGGAATTGACCTCACTTAAACACATGGAAATGAAACCTTGTACAGAGCCCAGAGAAATTTGGTAGAAAAACACGGACAAGAAATATAGGCTGCACAACTAGGGAGCAGCATGGGGGACCGGACACCAAAAACTTATCTTGTGTTTGACAAATAAATTATTTATATCATGTTCAGTCAAACCATTAAAGGAATTTTAGTCACTGTTCATCATTTCACTTGTCATTGAAAAAATTGTTATGACCAAGGTCTCAGCTTTCATACAGCAAAAACTCCATGCTTGTCAAGGATATTCAACATCTATAGCCCGAGCTTCCGCGCGGGGGCAATAAAAAGTAGAAGTTTGATTGCAACAGAGTGAGCACAAATTTTTATAAAACATGGGTAGCAACAACTGAATTTTCGTACTTCTCGAAATTCGGAAAGTCAACACAAGCAACACTAAAATTCAATGAAACAAATTTTCTTTTGTGACATAATATTTCTCAGTAAATCGACAGCCCATAGTTGACACCAGTTAAGAACACACTAATTATTTGTCCATTCGATTAGTATTAGACACCTCAGTTTTATAATTAATATTAGAGAAGGTATTGGTGTCGGAACAAATTGTGAAAGAAAAAGTTGTATTCATTAATTACCCAACAAGTTTTGGAGGGGCATGCTGAAAAGTATTTTAACACCCATTCTATTCAATTTCTGCGATGTTTTGGCCATCAATCGGCAAGAATTGGAAAACCAGTCCGATTATTCTAATGAGCCATAAACTTTTTCAGGCTAATTCCATTTATAAAGATAGGTGTGTAAAACGGTGCATCGCTCTTTGACAGTAGAAGACATTAATCGATATCATGAACAATGCTTGTAATGCACTGAGCTCTACATAGAGATCATGTTGTAATGTATAAATAGCCATCAATTTTATTCCGGGATTTTATCATTGGCAAACATATGTCGCTTTACGTCTTCTTAAAACGAAAAGAGTGAAACCACTCTTAAAAGAGTGAAAATCTCACTCCAAAAAGAGCCAGCTGAGTGACGCATCTTTAGAGTGAGATCCACTCCAAATAATAAAGATCGTGAACAAAATAACTCTAAGGAAATGTGAACTGAGAACTCCTTGTAGAGTGAAAACTAGTCACTCTTATTGAGTTGTGATTCTTTAGGAATTTTGGTTGTTTGGTGAGTAGTATGTATGTGTAGGTCATAATCATAGCATAGTGACATGAAGGAATATTGTGGCGCTATCATTGTCGGATGATTCAGTGTAAGACATGCATGATTGTGGAATGCATGACGTGTATGATCACGGTATGCCTGCCCGTGACATGCATGATTGCATGCGTTTCGTACATGTGTAAGCCTAGCCTGGCCGTGGAGCCTGGCGCAGACTAGTCCCGTATGTACGAGTGATACAGTAAATAACATTTTGCTTTCCCCACAATTTGTATGTTAAATGCTATGAACTGTGACCGACACACAATATACTCACCCGTGAAGATATCTATGATTCTTCACTAATTTCAACTCGTTCAACGTTTGCTGACTGGGCTCACTTAACTCGTCGCCATGTTGTTCGAAAATATCACGCGATTTGCGCGTTTCTGATTGGCTATAGTTCAATCCGGAAAAAGACATGAGCCATTTTCTCAATCTTTTAAGCTAACCGGTGGGTTCGATAAGAGTTCAGAGTGGGCCTTACTCCGAAGAAGAGTGGCATTGTGAGCCACTCGGTAAGAGAGGTGAGTTCTGTTAACCGCGAGTGAAGGTGTGGGTGCGAGAGATCTCACCGAGTCTTTAGAGCTAAAAGCACGCGAGAGTAGAGTTATAAATAAACTCGAAACAAATTCAGAGGTATTTTTCAGGGTAACTTAGAGAAGTAAAATTTAGAGTAGAAATGCCAAAGAAAAATAAGGCATTATTGCAAGGTGGTGAAAGGCATATCGACAAAACAAGTAGTCCGTGCTGGGCGCTGACATTTGAATATTGCACGGAATAATTATCAGTTGGGGCTGTAGACACCAAATAATGTCAATGTCGCGATACAAAACAATCCGCCAAATAGTGTTGGATGTTGAGGTGATATGGGTGTGGTTAAATTTTGTCCTACCCATGGAGCGCGCAGGTCACACACAAGAATGAAATGACACATCAGTACGTCATTGGATTTAATAAACCGCCTCAATGAATTCTTCTTTCACTAAGCGCCATTGAAGTATGAGAAAAAGAGTAGTCTGAGCACAATGATCCAGGTTAAATATTATTAACCGGCCACCTCTACACATACATTAATTTATCATCCGATTAGTGGATATGCAAAGCGGCACCCCCAGTATGGAAAGAAGTGGAGGGCAGCCATGTTTCTAGTGTGATGTTGGTACTCTATGTTTTCTTTGTTGTCGGCAATACATGCGAGACGGTGAATTTATAAAGATTACGTAACGTTTTTGCCTCTCTATCTATATAGAACCTCTTTGATATGTGTATTATGTCCTTTAAGAGAGAGAGATTGACAACAATATGTGCAGGAACGGACCAAGTGTTCTTCTGGTAGGCGATATTGAACATCGATAGTCGCTTCCTAACTCGTATGTATAATACAAAGACAACCTCACACGTCATTTGTTAATGGTACAGGACGTTGGACAGATCATTTACAAATTGAGGAAAAGTGGTCAAATTCAATCAATAGAGTTGTTAGGTAAAATCCATCCATATGTTTGAAATTTAAAAATCTGTTGTGGTAATTCGTGAATACAAACTTTTCTTTACGATTTTTTCCCTACACCTCTACCTTCTATAAATTAAATTATAAAAACCGAGGTCTCAAGATAATTGAAGGGACAGTAATTGAGGATTAAATTAATCTTCGGCTTTGCCTGGCTAAATATCAGCGATTTATTCAATAATACTCCGTTTTTCAAGAATAGTTCAAACGTTTTAAATGGGAAAAATCACCTGCACTCCAGCCATTGGGGGTGGGTATGGGTGGGTGGGGGGGTCTTAGTGGAAATGGGGGCCTTCACTTAGTGGAAATATTCAAGTGGTCGATATACTAGATAGCTAAGAACATGTGCCAAAACACACAATAGAGCTGCTACGAATGGAATCAAAATATATTACCCGTTCTTCTCAGCTTCTGGACTTAGCCTTTAAAACCTCCAACAAAGAACGTTTGGCCACTGCGTCCAGCCTCCACAACCATGTTATTTTTGTTCCTTTCTATTATTATAACAATCAGCAATGATAGATGGGCTAAAAAACTACGCGATTTATTTTTAATTAAGCCTCCGATTACGAGTTTCATTTCACTCACGTTCTCTGAATGAATTTGAAATTCCTGTAGAATTTTACGCAGTAGATGCCTCTTAATGGTATTTCATGCTATTTGGGGAGTTTTGGGAAGTACTTTTACGGGAGTTCAATTGCATTTTATCAATACTTGTTTTGTTACCCTTGACAATGGTTTAATGGACACAAAACACTTCATGTAAAACCTCGGCATTGACTAAGTTTATGAGATCATTGCATTCTGCAGAACGATAAGGGAAGAGAAGTGTGAAAAAATTTAGGAAGAACGAATCGGCCAATAAGTGTTCTTCGTCTATCATTATTCTATGCTGTTTGGGGAAGGATAGGAAAGGAAAATGGGTAAACCGGTCAAATAACACCAACAACCAAAATTCTTTGGAACGCGTATTATAGACATTCTTTCCCGTTCCTATCCAGGCGCAGATTTATGCGTAGCGGATGTGAGCAAAAATTAGGTTTTTTTTTTTTAATTCACCCAAAGACCCTGTTTTTAAGTTTCAGTTTAAAAGTTCACTATTTCAAAATTGGGGAGGGGGAATTGGGGAGGGGAGAAAGTCTCCTTTAAAAAAATCCCCCCAAAACAATCCTGGTTACGGGTTGTTCCTATCCATTAAAATAAATTGATCAAATACGTGGTCTTATCTGAGCTGAAGAGACATGTACCTATATTTAGGTATATTCGTCATCAGGTCTGAAATCAGCTAATAGTTTAGACACAGAGTTACGATATCAATCATAAGCGCCATATATAAAAAACAAATAGGTTTTTTTTTTTAACTTTTAAAAACTTTTTGAATTATCGAAAAAAATATGATGTAGTTGTTTTAGGATTAATAGAAGGAACCATTAAAATTCGGGATTGTCACAATGTCTAACGTTCTTTACAACTCTTGAGATGTTAAAGGTGTATTTCGTTGATTCCAGCACCTTAGGTTTTATTATACGAGATATATAATCCTTTAGAAAAGCTTATTCTTTAAATTTGAGCTGATCCCGTCTTGCGGGTTTTGTGTTATGAGCAATTACTCGTTTCCCACGGGTCCATAGGCTACGGCATGTGCTGTAATTTCTGTCCGTTTTTACGGACAGACAAGACAAATACAAAAAAGCCGAATTCTTACAGATGCGACCGAATTGCACGTAAGATTCGACACAAGTGAAATTACTAAGGCTAACGGTTCAAGAAGTGTGAAATAAAAATCTCAGCATTTTTGAGGTAAGTCGGAGGGACGAGGCTGGCTGTGGATCAAGAAAGCCCCTTTAACAAAATACTAATAAACAAAAATTAATCATTAAAAAAAACTTAAACTTAAAACTAGGTCACATAAATACATTCGCAATTTCGCATTGCTTCCGGATGATGCATTTCACTTCACAGACAGTACGACACTTATCTGAAATTCAAATTATCTGCAAAATAACTATACAAAAATAGTAAATTCTATGCTTGAACGCGGATGCATGTGTGGGTTTTTCAACGCCAATGTGCACTGATCACTTCTGGGAAAGATAACACCCAACGTAAAAAACAAAATCCAATCTAGCTGAATTACCTTAATCAAAACAATTTGACTTGTATAGGATGTATACCGGTCTGATGCAATCTGATAAAAATACGATTGAACAATCGAACCTTATAGTCCAAGCGACAGGTCATTGATACTGCCATCAACCTTGTTTTATTGATAAATATTTTTTTTTCAACGGCTTCTAGGGTACCATTCCTTTTTTATAGGTAGGTAAGAGTACCCTAACCCTGGTACACTACAAAAACTCACTAAAACTCGATGATGAGGTTAGAAAATGCATTCTTAGGCCCAAAAAAAAAGATGCGATGACGTCACGTCACACTCCACATGGGGACGAGAAAATTGGTGGGGCCGCCGAACATGGCCAGGACCTCGAGGCGTGCCCATCCCAGCTCGTGGAATGGTGCGCCGGAGGCCCGGGTTCGAATCCGCCACGGCCAGGATATGTCCAATTCTTTAGCTTATACCCCTTTACCCCTTACTCTCTAGAAACCAAAAGACTGTAGGGCCTAGTTAGACTGAGTCTGGAATCTGAAGCCGAGGGTTTTGATGCTTAAGGCAGCAAAGGGCGTTCCATAGCTACAGAGGAATGCGGCGAAATGATCTTGCTGTGAGAGGCAACTTGGAACCTTTGGATTTCCCGCAAGAGCATGAGACCTGACTGAGCCTAAGGAGAGGATCAATGTTCATAAAACGGAGTGGAAAAGAGTTGACAATTCCAACTGCCCTGCGACGACCAAGTGGTTGGATGTGTTAAGTGTGCTCACTCTCGGGGATACCAATGGAAATGGCACGTCTCTGGATTGTATCAAGTTTGGATAGTGAAGTGGGTGATGCTCAACACCATGCTGATCTTGCATATCCATGTTGGATGACTCATGGATTTATAATAGATAACAGCCCTTTGAGTTGTCTCGAGATAGTGTGCAGCACGACTGAGCAATCCTTGTCATTGACTATAGTGTTTGTTTTAACAATTTTGATTATCACAGGGGAGCAAGAGAGGACCTTATCTGATGGAAGATGAAAGTAATACTACTAGTGTGGTTCATACTTCACGGCGGCCCGACGCTAGTTTTCGGAATTGCTTTGCGAGCGATGCATGAACATACGTACGCGTGGGGGAAAAGCATGTTCGAGAGGCTAGCGTCGGCAGATTGTAGGCCGATTAAGTATGGACCCACCTTAAATCAACCATGGTCGACTTCGGCAAGTTCCACATCACTGGCACGTGGCCCGTGACAAAGCAGCGCGTCTCAAAGCGCTTTTCCTTTTACATTATCGCTGTTACTAGGATGTCACATTTTCACATATTGAAAAATTCGGCAGCCAAAGCTATGCGACAAGCTTCACTAATACTGTTTCAATTGTTATTAAAGCAGCAATGGAATTTTTGTCAACCTTTTATGGGGGTTCAAAAAAGGAAAAGGTTAAAAAAATTAAACAGGGTATATGGGAATAGGACTTGAATGTCAGATTACGTGCCCATAAAGACTGATCTCGAGAATATCTATACAGTGGTGATGAAAATGATTCAGAAGATTGCAAAATTACTGGTTATGACTCAATAGGGGATTAAATTTTTGTTAAGATTGAACTGTAAGCCTAAAGATTGTAAACGAAATACCAAGACTAAACAAACATCCCAAACTTTTTAACAAGATTATCCTAGTTATTTTTATATCCTGGAATCTTGTTTTTGGCTAAAAGAGAGAGATATGTACTGAATGGTCAATAATTCGATTAGTCGTTCGTCGTTCGTTGCAAGTCCAAAATACCGGGAAAGACCGTCTTGAACCAGCTGATAGTTTCATCACAGGGTGATCAGGCCTGGGATTCCTCTGGGACTTGTAGACCTCACTCACAGTCATCTATGACGTGGCGTAATGTTTGTGACTCTCCACAATCGCAGTTTGGGAGTCTAATCCGATCTTTGAAGGAAGTTCTTGTGGACCAAGCAGTTCTGAGTCTGTTGAGGTTTACCCATGCTTTACTATCAAGGTCACAGGGGCTTTGGGCTTGTAGATGGGCTTTCCACACAATGCATTTAGTTTCCAAGTAGGGATGACCATTGCTCATACCCATTAGCCATTGATCCAGGATGTATCGATAGGGATACTGTGACGCAGTGTGCAGGGATTGGGTAGCAAAGTGATTCCGTGGAATTCTCTGATCCTCAAAGGGTTTGCGTGGGGGATTTCGGATCCAGGTTATTCACATTTCTTGGCGAGCTTGATCGTCTGAAAGGTGTCCTCCTAGGTTTGCGGAAGCTATGCAAGAAAAGAATTGGAAGATATTTACAGGCGTCGCCACAAGGCAAACACACTAACAAGTCTTTGCATCATTCATGAAACGACATCAATCTTGTGTGAAAATGGTGAATGTACACTGTGACTTCCATACTGTGCAGCGTATTCAGCAGTAGCGTTATGCCCAAGGTAAAACAGTTGATGTATGTAAGGTGTCAAAAGATGCACACCATCAAGTTCCTGCGAGCATTCTGAGGAGGTGACATGAGACTGTCGTCTTGCAGCGACTGGCCTGGTGTGTTGGTTGAACGTTAGGCGCGTCACACTGTGACGCCAATTCGGTACTTTGAGTTGTTGGGTCCATGTTGACAGTTTTTCCATCTAGAGTGATGTTTAGTTCTCTTTTGCGCATCGATTTGCAAGGTGAAGAAAAAAGAGCGGAAGGTCTTGGGTTTGCTGAGTTTCAAGTGCATTCGGTGGAAGAATTGGCTTACAGGGATGTAGGTTCTTTCGCCAACACTGTTTCTAGGACTCAAAAAGAATCAGAAGGCTATTCCAAGTGACGTGTCGTCTGCGTAGGAGTACTGCGACCAATCGCCATTGGCATAGCTGAGACGTAGATGTTGAAGAGACTGGGTGCCAGGACAGAAACCTTGTGGGGACACCATCCGAAGTTTGCGCTTTCTACTGGATTACCCATTTGATGTCTGCCAGGACGAAAGATTTTTCTTGGATGAGCAGCATTAAGGAACTTGAAGAAGCTTGACATCAGGGACGATTTGATGTAGCTTGGTAGAGACCTCGATGCCAGAACGTATCGTACGCAGCAGTAGGTCTATATGAAGACTGCTCCAAAATTCTGCTTCTTCTGGAAGGCTGTCTCGATGCCATTAACTAGTCTTGCTATCTGATCAGTTGTTTGATTTACCTCTTCGAATCCAGCTTGGGTGCGGGGGTATATTGCCTCGACCGTATCATTATCGCCGATTCAGTCGATCAAGCAGCTGTAAGGGGGGGATTTTGTGAGATTAGTAGCGAGATGGGTCTGTAACTCTTGGGTATTGAGGGTTCTTGGGATTAAGGATTGCAAATGACCTTGAAGTTTCCATTGGAGGAATAGTTGACCATCCCATGCAAGTAGAAGGAAGGTTGGAGCCATCGCACAGCTTGTGTGCCAATTCTTCACGACTTCCTGTATGGATGTTGTCATCCGGAGCTTCCCATTCTTGAGAACTGTAATTACTTCGGTGATTCATAGTAGGTGAATGGTTGGGATACATGGGGGCTCTGACGGTGGGAGATGGTTTGTAGAAGCTGTTTAACTTGCATTAACAGACGAGAGTGGGCTTTCGCCTGTGGAGTGTGGTCTTTCCATTGTTGACAAGTACTGAAAGCGATGGAGTGGAGTTTGCAGAGACAGGACAATGCTTAGCTGGACAGCTAAGGCCGGCGAGCTTGTTGATGGTGTTCCAGGGCTTCGGCTGAGTGGGTGTAAAGTTGATATGGATATATATCAAGTTCCTCCCATCTGGTGCGTCTACTTTTGACCAAGCAGATCAGGAGTGGTTGCCCTTTGCTATTCTCTCAGATCGCAGTGGTAGTAAGCAATACACTTGTATAAACTCGTCGCATCCTTGTCTCAACAGGGGGTGTAGGGAGTCCTTCTGCCTCTTGGAATGGAATGTCTAGCTGCTTGGTGGTGCATGAAGCAGAAGTCAGAATATGCATCGGTGATGTGAGAGAGCCGGGTTATGGCAGAGTGGATGACGGGATCGGCTGTCACGTCGGGGACTGTGAAACAGGTCGGGACAGGTCCATGTCCCCTGGACTGCTTGAATAGAAAGAGGTGGATCCTTACTATCAAACAGCAGTTGGAAGGTCTTGGGCTTCAATCATTAAAGAGACGCTTTGCCATATTTTCAATGTTGGAGTATCCCCATGTGTCTGTCATCAGGAGCTCCGCTGAATACTGGAAGGGAATTGAAGTCTGTCTCTCATTGTGGTGGCGATAGATGTTGTGAGTGGCATTGCCCCATAGATTCATAAATGTTATCCACGGATCGGCGAATTCATTAAGACTGAAGGGTTGATCTCAATTGGATGCCTGCTTAACGTAGGAAGCGATCCATGCTTGTTGTGCGGACATGAAGCAATAAGGTCAAAACCTTCGATTTGCAGCTTCTCTTAAGATTCGCAGTGAGTTTCTTGGAGGAGGACGATTATTTACTCCGGTCTCCCTGGAGAGCTGTATGATGATGTCACGCTTAGCGTGGGTGAGACCCTCAACGTTCAGTGCAGGATACAAACCTTTGGTGACTTGCCATAAGGAAAGTTCCTCTGTGAGTAGCTCAGCCGCCTAGATTTGAGGGTGGGTCTTCAAGATGTTCACGGTGAAATCCTACCAAAGCAAATCTCGGGTATAATAGAATAAAACTTGCTTTTTTTGAGAAATGGAAAATGTCTATATTGTATTTCAAAGTAATATAATTGTAAATATAGATAACTTGGTAGGACTGTCCATGTAACGTTTAATTTACAAAAGTTAAAAAAAGTGGTTACCAAACAAATGGAACAAATATGAATGGTTCGAAGAGGAAATTCGATCAAACGAATTATACACGATGAAATGGCAAAATGCATCGGTATACCCCTAATAGTTTGAATTGTGGACCTAACGGTATCAATGTTGTATTGTTTTTGTCACATTATATAGACAAGATTTGCCTTTTATGACTAACATTACCTCTATGAGGTCTTATAGAAAAAAAAACTTGCCTCACAATCATCTAAAAAATCCACCTTTTTCCTCCACACAAGTCTTTGGTCCTGGAAAAGACTTCCAACAAAGTAACATACTCAATTTATAGCTCCAAAAGACTGCTCCCTCATACCAAAAATGTTGGACAGAAGTTCAATTTACTCACAATGCAAAAAGGCAGTACCTATCGCTATATGTGCACAATTAGGTCTTCTTGCCAAAACACTTTGGACCTGCAAAGTAGACCAAATTAATATACGACTTACGTATGATAATAGTTAGACTCTCAAATTGTGGTGTTGTCACTTTTCAGTAGGGGCCCATTAAGGTTACACTGGGGTCAAAACTTTTAAAATGCTCCAAAACATGTTGAAAAGTATGCCATATTGTCCGTTATAGTCATAAGGAATCCAAAAATGTATAGTTTAACCATCTATGGCCATGTTTTTTAGTGTAGAGGGATAAAAATGCTAAATTGTAAGAAAAATAAGCAAGTAAAACTGCGTCACCCCCCTGGCAAGATGGGAGTTGGAAACATGCCCTCAGATGACCTTGTCCTGACCTTTGAAATCATGCACATATGAAAAGAACCCTATTACACCAACCCCAAGTCTGGTTTTCAATCGAACTCAAATTTCGAAGTGGCTGAAAACGATTAAACTAACCTGGTTAGAAAAGCTAACCAAAATGGGAACACACACACATATCATACACACAACCACATACACACACACGGACTGGCTGCGCTTGCAATCTCACCTATGCTTTTCAAGCCAGGGGGATAAAAAAGGCAATTTCCATTTTTGGCTACAGGGGTCAAAAAAATTGTTAATTTACACTTAACGTTATCAAAATAACGAAGGGTTTGTAGCATTACAATGCAGGGTATGTGCAAAATAGGTATAGGGCAATATAATCCTATTGACGTTGACCTTCTTTAACCTTAGCTTGGTAAGTAAAATGTAGCATAACCAAAACTATACCCTTTTGGAAAGTCCTCTATCCTCGGCAATAATTTGCAGCTATTTGCAAATCTTATTTATTCAAATCCAAGATTCAAATTATTTTACAAAAAAAAAAAAAAAATTGATTGACCTTTTTACCATTCAGTATTTTCACATAAATGCCAATAACCAATCGCCGTAGTGGTTACAACTATACATTTTTGGAATCCTGAAGACTAGAAGGACAATCAATGCGGTGCTTAATCCGCTCAGAGGCTATGTGGTTAAAATGTGGTTACTGTGATTGTGTCCTTGGTTATTTCCAGAAAAGTGCTAACATATAAACATTTTAAACACCTTTTATCATCAATATGCCCACACAAACCAAAGTAACCACATTTGCGGTAAATAGATTGCACACAATAAAGACTAGTGAATCAGAGATATTTGTTACCTTTGATGCCAGTGCGCGTAAATATCTGAAGTTCCTTTTGTTAAGAGGACGCCACTGCTTGAATGTCCAAGATGTAATTTTTATTTTAACCATTCTAAGTCAGCCCAGACATTTGAGTAAATTGTTTACTTTTAAGCATTTACATCGCTGGAAATGAAATCAGTAAACAAACTACCATTTGAAAATTATACAAAAAACAACTTCAACAATTCACAATTTATGGAGTAGATATCTGCTAATATTGTTGGGCCTATATATTAACTATTGTGGTTTGGGAATAAAAGGGATAAATTGAGATAAAAGTTAACAAATAGACGGTAAATCCTGTACATGGTGTTAGACTGTTAAACCCTATTTTTTCAGATTCCATAGCAGAACTGCTGCCGTGCATAATTCCATAGTCTTATTCTATTTTGTAAGCCTATGTCCTGGGCATGCACCCTTGCATGCTTCCATTGAGGTATAACCTCCACCTCACCTTCAAATAAATGGTGTTACATAACACTGCATTCACACCCCTTTAAAGTCATTGGCTTGTAACACCAATCGGATTTCGCACATTCCAACACCTCACTGCTGGCAGCCATAGCGGGTGCATCCTGCTTGAATTCCACCCAATGTGCATATTAAGTAGCGTTTGAATTAATACTTAATCAAGCATTGGTACAGACGTACAAAAGATTTTTGGGTATAGTTTTGGTGTTGGAGGAGGCCCCCCAGTTATGGCGGATCAATTCTGACCATCATTTGGCTGGTCGGATTTGTTTTTTTCCCGCTATGCGAAAATCTAACTGTTGTATAATGCTCCCATTGAGAGAAATATTGCTGTGCAGTTCGAGGCTCTCCATGCAAATCGCACAACTGTGCTATTAGCACTTTTGCTTGTAGCTTTGCTTCCAAATCTGACAGCACAGGTCCATCTACCAGGAATCCCCCCCCCCAGGGGTAGACATTTCTACAGGAAGTCACAAGGATGCAAAGAGGTAATACAATGATTCCGTCATGCGCTGAGTGATGTTGTGCCGTAGTGCTTGATGGAACAATGGCAATACCTCCTTTGCATCCTTGGGACTTCTATATGAAATGTCTACCTACATGGGGATGCAACTGAAAACTTAGCTGTCTTGCTGCAATTTCTTCTTTAACAATGCTATGGAAACACACAAGGAACAAAACTGTCAAACTTAACAAATTTTGGTTACAAAACACCAAGTCGTGCTCATTTATTGCAATCTGTCTTAAGTGGATACAGACACAAATTGAAATCAACCGTGTTTTTGGTGGCTACAAAAACATTATGACCGAAAAATTCTGATAATATAAGAACTAATCTTAATCCAACTTACTACTTGGTGTTAACCATCTACGTTAACAAAATATTACATAATAATGAAATGCTATTCGTAGTCCAAAAACAGAAACAAGTCTGTTTCCTGTAGTAGGTCTGAAAATTGAATGCGAAATTGGTTTATTTTTTTTTTTACAATTCATGAAAAGCAATGCGGATTTAAATTTTTTAAACAAAACGTCAAAAGAAAATACATCAAACATAGCCCTTGGTTTTTCCTTTTCAACGATTTATTAAGACATTTTTCCATTTTCATATTAAAATGGTTTATATGACCCATTTATTCTACATGCACTCGGTGCATCTTTACTGAATTTTCTTCCATGGCTAAACTACACTAAACACCATATATGAAAGAAAATTCAGTCATAATGCACCGAGTGCATGTAGAATAAGGGTCATCAAGAAACCAGTGTGTCAACATGGTTTCGTTCACTTTTTAATACCAATCAGGGGACTTGGATAGATGGGAAATGGCTGGGGAGTTTTAAATAAAACTTCAAAAACACACTCGTGTGCAAGTCCCGGTAATCCCCGGGTACCCAGCGGCCGGAGCAATTTTTGATAGGTGCATTTTACACATTAAATTTTAACTTCGGTTTTATACCTCCACTGCAGCATAAACATGACATGGAGTATTTCAAAATTTAAAAAATTCTCTAATACACAAGAATCATGACAGAGAATCACTTTAACCCATTTGGGACAAAGCTGAAATATTCCATAAAATATACAAAACAGATGTAAACTTGGCAGGCCAAGTGGTGCAAATTCGGAGCCCACATTCGAGGCCAAAGTCACCACCTGTATTCACTTACAGATAGTTTGTAGCTTTAGTTTGCCCACCAAAAATTCCTCGCCACTGTAACTGCACAAAAGGGTATAAAGTGTCATCTGCTAGACAATCAACATATGGATGGCAATTGAAATGTTACAACTTGTCACTAACCGTGAAAAATTACAACGGCAAGCACAGTGGGCCCGGGATGAGGCAAAAGTGTGCCAAAAAAACTCATTTACTCTCTTAACAAAGCCCTTTCATCTCATGTTGGCCCATCTAGGGTTTGGAGGCCTGCAGAATTCAAAATTGCATTAACAATATGTATGACGTCATCAAAATACTGTGTTCCTTCTGATTGGTCGAAATATTTTTTGCAAGTTTAAATCCAGACCCATAACACAATACATGACCGTTACATGGACCTAGGGTTTGTTGACCCAAGGAATCGATTAAAAGCATTTTTGAATTCCCTAGACGTCATCATACTGTTTCTGATTGGTTGAGAATATTTTTCAAGATTAACCACGGACCCACATATAATACCCTCGGTTGATTGCATGGATATAGGGGTTGGTGACCCCAGAAATCAAGTTGAAAGCATTTTTGAGATCCTATGACGTCATTAAAAATACTGTGTCTGCTTGGTCGAGAATATTTTTCAGATTAACTCAGCCAATATAATACAATGGTTGATTGCATGGATATAAGGTTTGGTGACCAAAGGATCGAGTTGAAGGAAGTGAGGGAAGGGCAGAGGAACGGCTAGCGAAACACCACAACCATCACGAGGTAACGAGGTCTGACGAGGGAATGGACGTGATAAATATCTCTTATCCAAGCGACAGAGAGACCTGCTAATCATCTGACATCCCTTTCCCCCCCCGCACTCCCACTTTAACTACCCTACCCTCATCATTGCACTCCCTACTCATCATCCCCCCTTCTTAATAGGGTGGAGTGTGTGCGCGCGCAAAGGCACAACCAGACTTGTTTTTTTTTGTTTCTTTTTTTGGCCTTATTGCCCCATAAGGCATCAACAGTTGTTAAAAAGGCATCAGTGGAAGCCCATGATTATGGATTTGGAGTGTGTTTGAAACACTATTGCATCAATACTCATGAACCCTCTTCAAGCCTGAGCCACTTTTTGTAGCAAAACTCCAAAGGGGGGGGTGGTTGCTACCCTATGATTTTTGTTACTGAAAACAATGATTCCTATAAATTTGGTACCACAGCCTAGCTCAATTTCTTCTTTCCATATACTCGGTTTTTAAATTTTTTTTTTTTTCAATGAAAAAGGAAACCTAGCAATCCATTGGTACCAAAATCAGTGTCTGTAATATTCATTGTCATACTAGGAATGTTGGTATTCTCTCCGAAAGCGGGGATGTTGCCACCCCCAGCCATCACTAGGGATCACCCTGTTATATTACCTCTAACCCTGTGCTTCGAAAGCTGGATGTTGTTTTGTATGAAAAGGAGCTAAAATGTAAGTGACATTAAATAATTTGGAACCAGAAAACAGTGGGTTTCAGCAGGGGTTGAAAAAAAAAAATATTAAGGGAGGGGCAACCCCCCCCCCAACCTTTGGCTTTGGTTAGATTAAGGTTTCAGCAACTCATGCCTTATGTGTTCAAATCCAGGTGAATTACAAGACAATGTAAGCCTCTTGTGGGCGATTTTTTCTTACCTAACTTTACAACTCTATAGGTAATAGAATGGTGTTCTCCCTTTTTTTCTGGGGGCATTGTCCATAATCATTACAAATACAAAAATATTTTTTGGCTTTTTGCAACCAAAATGAAACGGCTCTAGTACCCATTTTAATACACTTTGTTACTTCGTGGGTTACAGTGAGCTATTTTATTTTCTTCCAAATTACAAAGTAATTTTGCCCAATCATTGCACCATGCGTTCCTGCTTTGGTATAAGATCTAATGCTTTACATTGATTTCCTTAACGGTGCGGACCCGATCGACCACCTCGTCCCCACTTTACTCAAAATGGAGATTTTGGTATCATAAGAAATTAATATTTTCTCCCAGTGGATAAGGCCAGAAAAATGTCCTTTCGAGTCAGAACAAAAAATGTCTCGAAATGTGGCTACCACATGAATTCCTGTGGGACATTTAGAACACATTTTGCTTCTTACTGTCCAATGATAGGACTATTTAACTCCAAATTGTAAATGGGATGTTTTTTGTGATATGCTTCCATGCGATGGAGAAAAATCCCATGAAAAAATAGATCATGATCGTTTCATCACCTTTCGTTTAAGGTGTATCTGCGATCCTATCATTGGTATCGTTCACTAAGATATGCACAAGACAAAATGTTATTTCCAACACTTTTGGTGATTCTGATGTGCATTTGATGTTATGAGCTAATGTGTGTATCATGGTGCCCCATAGGCCATGTAGGGTAATTCGTCCAGCAAAAATACAAAATTTCTTCCAGATAAGATAAATTTGCATTAAGATTAGGCACACGTGCTATACTTAGGCCAGCGGTACTCAGACGATATAAAAATCTAACTTTTTTTATAGTCGGTGGGACAAGGTGGGATCAATGAAATGCCCCTTTAAGGTTGTCATGAAATTAAATCATCAAAATAATGATGTACAAATATGAAAATAATGTCACACATGTCATAATACAAGAAAGTACAATGCTGCTTATTACATGACATGACTATATTCCAGTTGTTTTAAAACAACATTTCTGCAAAACAGACAGTTTAACTACCGTCAGTATCTGGCCACAAAATTATTTGTTTTCACAGTAATATACTGCTGTATCCTGCAACATGGCACCCATTAGGTGGTCCAAGTCTACATGTGGTTAATTAAAAGTTCTCCCTGATATATTCAAAATTAAGTTACCACAGAGATCGAGCAGGGGCGGGTCAGGAAAAATCTACGTAGGGGCGAACATTACACGATTAACTCAGGTAAAAAACCCTAATTTTTTACGCAAGTTATTACTTAAAACAGCGTTTTTCCTAACTTGTAAAAGCTGCACCCCTGCCACCCCCCTGGTGCCGCTCCAGGATCTAAGGGTCGGATGTTGACATGATGAAGCCCAATGTAAATATAAATTGCTGCTAAGAAATGACAACAATCAAAATTCAAGTACAGTCAATCATACTAAATGCTTAACTTTAAGTCATTAAAGTGTGTAATTGAAATAGTTACATTTTGTTTGAACATCGAAACTTCCCCAACAAGACGTCTTCGATATCAATCTCCAGGGTACTTTGAGTACACCAGTGTGGACTACACAATTATCAAGTGGTACTTATGTGGCAACAAAAGGAAGACACCACACATGTAAAAAAGGATGTACTAAATTTGCATCTTGCAATTTTGGCTTATAATTGCACTTCAATATGCTTCACAGATGAAGTATCCCCTGCTATGACGGTTTTAAAATGTGGTATCTTACCAATAATTGGTCAGGGGATAGAAGTTTGATGTGAGTCCGCGGAGTCGACTCGCGCAAAAATTGTACCGCGCGAGTCCACATGGATACAGTCTCACACAGAGAGATAAAATTAATTCTGCCAAAGAATGTACAAATTCGGTCAAATCTGCACATGCATAACAGGTCAATGATGTACTAGTACATCACCTGCTTTATAATATCTGATATTCTGACAAGTTTTGCGGGGGTTTTTCAATTTTTGGGTTCTTCTAGCCTTTATCATCAAATGACAGCTGGGAAGAAACAAGGGAATAAACTTGTAGACAAACTACAAACCAACCCGGTCCAAGAGGTGAGTGAAACTGAGCTCACGGCCTCAGCTTACCCTTGTACCCCAATCTATAATGACTATTTTTAATCTAGTAAATCCTGCCTAGCTTTGTAAGGGGGGGGGGTCAGGAAATTTGGGTACTTGCAATTGTTTCTAAGAAAATTGTGGACGCAAAAATATATTGCGAGCGTCCACTGGAATCGCCGTGGCTCTTACGAAAATTCTACCTCTGATGGTAAAATGTCACACTGCAAATTATGTAAACCGTTTTTTGAAATCAAACATGTACACAATATAGCTCATTACCAAAGTAGGGTTGCACGACTAAGTCGACAATAGTCCGAGTCTCGACTATTGGCCATAGTCGCGACTACGACTTTTGTTTTGCCAATGTCGATATTCTGGTTTATTTCAGTGGATGCTATGTTACACTAGCGGAAGTCATTAAGCATGCACAATGAGGGAGAAAACGTCTGTTTTAAGCACTAAATTACCGACGCTTGGGATGTACTGCCTTATTAAAATGCACAATGACGTAGGAGAAATTCCATGATTAGTCAAGATTTAGCTGGTCCAATTCCACCGCAGATTTGCTCGAGCGCTGGGTTCACCCCTGCAATGCCCTGAGCTGATTGCGAATGTGCGGATAGCTGTGAAATTCCCCAAGACAGTAAATAACAGTTTTGAACTCTACTGGATCTTTTCATAACTTTTCAGCTCATGACACACTAATTTTCACTCACCTGTAATTTCTTATCGTAATTTGCAATACCAGTTAAGATGCTAATAATTCATTGTTTATTTGGCTTTTACTAAAGCTAATTGCGATTTCGCCGCCAGGCCATGTGGGCATGTAGCTAAATGCAGGCGGCCGTTTTGACGAGTACTATTTTTTCATGCTAAAATGACGTATTTAGCAATTTAAAAACAACGATGATTTGTTTGGATTTCAAATCTAGATTGTTATTCGTAACTGATTTTTTATAAAAATAATAGGACTTTAATACCGTTGGTTTATTCTTGTTTACTGAATGTCAGACCCCCCTACGATTAACGTGAATGAAAACTGTGGGTATGCTAATGTTTGGATTGATTTAATTATATGGGGTAAGGTAGTTGCTTTATGTAAATACTCAATCGGGAAAGGACACAAAAGCACTAAACAACTGCCCAGAGAGAGCTGTCCCTGTGCTGATTGTGATTGACACTCTTCGGTATAGTTGGGGTCTTTTACATATAGTTTTAGAGGGTGAGCAGGGAATTATCGGCTGGGATCGTGGATTATAGGCAACAATGTTTCCATATTTTCATCAACACGATCGATTGATGGATTTATTTACACGTATTGTAACTTGGATATGGTTGTTTACCAGGACCCTTTAGGTGCTTAATTACGCAGATTTGGCACATTTCAGGGCGATTTGACGCGCACAATTCTGATTTTTGGTGCGCGGAAAAACGCAAATATCTTGGAAAATCGTGCGCTGAAATTAAGGTGTTCATGTGTTGTCAATCATCAAAAGTGTGTTACAAATGTCCCCGGTTCAATTCCTTATCGTTCCCGTGAATACCTCGTACAAAACAGTGCATGGTTTGACATGTCTCTGAACATATGAAGTACGCTCAAACTTCACGAAAATTTACCACATTTTTAAAGGTCGCCAATAGTCGTTAGCCGCGGCTATTTGGGGGGCGACTAGTCGACTATTAAAAAGCCCATGTCGATGCAAACCCTATTACAAAGACTATTTATGTTACAAATCTTAACATGTACAACTACATAAATTTTATATTGTTTCAGGCATACTACCGATTGATACGAGCTATATGTCTTACAGATCAAACAACAATATATTAAAAGGTGATAAAAGTGGTGAATATCCACTGACTATTGTACAAGACCAAATCGTGTTTTCAACCTCCCTTGTTAAATTTACAATGCCAAACAAAGGATATTAAAAGACATTTACAGAAGATTGCACCTCATTCTCAAAATAGATTTTTCATTCATGCTACAATGTAGTAAAATCACACATCAAGCGAAATAGGCCAAAAATGCCAGTCTTTATGTTACAAAAAGATGATTAAGTATTTTCTCTCTTGCACAACATCAACTATGCATGCCTTCTCCATAGAGCCAATTAGGAGAGCAGACATGGTGAGGTTCCAAACTTATATTGAAGTATGTTTTCTTTTATCCAAATAAACCTTGGAAACAACTCTCAGTGCGGGTATGCCGGTTCTGCACCCAATGAAGCGCAAAACCTGTCTCTTGGGCTCAGAAATCTCCTTGGGTCCTAAGTTTTGCAAAATACAAATACTTTAAAAACACAAAAAAACACCATAAAATTAAAAAAAAAAAAAAAAAGCAAGTTGTTTCCAGTGTAGTCCACAACCATCAAACATTATTATTATATGGATTTTCCCCAGAAATGGGTCAAATTAGTCAAAATGGCAAGACATAAACACTTGCAAATTCATATTTGACTGTTCAAATGTATAAAAATAAATATAGGGTTGTTTTACAATCAGGCACCTCGGCGTCTCATTTAATTTCAGTATTGATGTTTTTGCATGTAAGGCCAGTCAAGAAGTATATTCCCAAAATTTTGAGTGCTCACATCTTAGTGAAATTTTTATTGATGGATCAAATGGTTACTTTTCGGACAGGACAAATTGACAGAGCATTCATTCATTTCTACATTTGGGGTGAAAAAACAAAGTGCTTTGATTATTTCAGTATAATATTTTGTATTATAGATAATTAAAAGAGTTGTTTCCAAAATTTGGAAGTTGGAGGTCTTCAGGAAAAAAAATTATGGTTAGTGAAACTGTGGTTTTCGAAAGGACGATTTTGACGGAACACGGACTTCTAACATTTGATCATGTGTAAGGAAAAAAATTAAGGGGTAGCCACAACGTGTTTACTACAATGTATAGAACATAAACGAGATTTTATAGAGAATTCACAATTCAAATCTGTCAATTTAGTTAAGCTTTATTAGGCCTAAATATGGAGAGACATGTTTTGATGGAATTTACCACTAAATTTCAAACTTCACACGACTGTTACACAATCGGTCAATTCTTTTAGATTCTGAGTAGTCATGACCGTGCGGTCAAATGGAGGCCTAAAGGTTGAATGTTGTCCCAAATGTTCTTATGACAGGGCCGAAAGCGACGCAAAGAGGATTACCCGACGGCAAAATGAGACCCGTTGGATTTTACGCAAATTTCATGTTATCTACATATTTTGTTAGTCATCAAGCATTCAAATTGGTTTTTTGCAGCGGAGGTCGTGCTTTTGGTGGTCTTAAGTGGGCATAGTACCAATTATGAGAAAAGTACAGACATTGTTTTATGGGTCACAGTTGTAGTGCTTCGCCAAGGGTACCCTGATTGTAAACAACCCATATTCGATTTGGTATCACTTATTCTTTACAATGAAATTTAACATGAAATTTTCTGTCTGAGGCTTTGTCTAAAAATGCTTTTTCGTTAAATCAAGAAAACAAACTTTGTGGTTCCGGCTGTCGAGCTTGATAATTCAAAGAATATAAGGCTGTGGGCGCCTCATAAAAAAAACGTTTTAGTGGACAATACAACACATACATGACACACGCAACAAACAGATTGCGAAAGGGGTCCTGCCAACTTTGGCGGCCACAAAAACTGAAATGGTCTAAAAAATGGCTCAAAATCAAAACGCGTGCGGCCTATGGGAAACAAAACTTTATTTTTTGCCTTATCAGCCTAGAATACATGTATAGCTTTGTACAACCAAGACAGCACTTTCTTACAGAAGTATCCAGAAAATCCAGAAACCATTCTTTTTCTTATTTGTTAGAATAGAAGTAAACTATCTCTATCATTTGGTATCATCATTTTTTATGATGGCGCAAGGTTTCGGGAGCTGCAAAACGCAACAGACGATCGAAAAGCCATGCTTGTTTAACTTTAAGGTCATTCATACTCACTGCAAGTGTGTTGCGAAGTTGCAGTGCTCGCAATTTGGTCTGCCCAGTACACAGATTGCGGTACTGAAACCGAGTTAAATTTATTTAATGCAGCAGGTTACGTTGAGTGCTGCAGTAGTGATCGATATTATCCGCACTGCACTGCACAGTACAGCGAGGTATGAACGGACCTGGAGGGGCAGTAATTCATGAAAGGAACACTGTTATTTACATTGATTATCCTGTTCACTGGTTCATATTGGTTAAAAACGCAGCAAAAAATGTTGCATTTCTCCTATGACTTAAACATGGACTAACCTTGCTAAAAGATAGAGATTTATACAAGAAGCAAATTATACAGCTTTTTGTAATTCATAATCAACTGTTTTTAATAAAAATGTTTGAAAAAAATGGTAAAGGTCGGTACATGTAAGTTCTTTTCAGAGCAAAATGATTTTATAAAAAGATGCATCTTGCATAAAACCTTTATAAAACACCACTCTATACAAGTTAAAAAGGTAACACATCACGAACTAGACTGCTGATAAGGTTAAAAATTGGGTGGACTTCTTACATGGCACCTTAAAACTGTGAAAATCTTGGTCAACATAGTGTTGAAGCACAAAAATTCCGTTTTTGGTATCAAATTAAAGCTTTTCTAACCCTAAAAACTCCGCTTCCCCATGGTCACTCACTTTGAGTATTGAGAGGTGCATTCTACAGAATTTCAGGTTTCAACTTTTTTACCCTACGGTTAAGAAAAGTGTGCCAACACTTTTGGTCAAGATAGTAGGTTATGAAGAAATTAATTGTAATTTAATATTACATGGAAGACTTGTGTTTTCCAAATTAAATACATCTGGACAGCTGAATTGTGAGGCAATTACCAAGTGCTTGTGAATTTCACCTTGATTGGTCCACTATCAGCCATAACCACTTAAGAGGCATTTGTGCCAGGCATTTTGATGTAAATAGTGATTGTTAACTTAAAGATTTCAATATAAAAAAAGAAAAATTAAAATTTGGTCATTTGGTGAGTTAAAGCGTGTTGTATTTCCTATGTGAGAGTTCTACGTTTGTAAAAGAAAGATGGCCCGAAGTTCCGGACTAGGTGTGTGAGAGATTTAGTGGTGTTTTAAAACTAATTACAAAACATGAAATTAAAAAAAAACTTTACACCAAATTGATACAAATACAAAGCTGTTTGTCGCCTAAGTATTGAAGCACTAATTGAAGTTTAACTGTTGGTGGATTATTCCAATTAACCAATCACACTTGAGAGGCAGCCAAGTTCACTGACATCAATCAAAGCACTAATTTCACCTCCAGCTTAGTCAAAGATTAAATGCACTTCAAATTGCCAATTACGATACAACTGGTTATGGCCTATAAGCCATTATCATTCAATGTAACAGGAGCTTTTAATTCTAACAATAGCATTCTTATTTCGTGGGCCGTGGTTTATCATGTTAAACAAGAAAATTTTGATTGGATTAGGTCAAAGATCCGCCCATCCATTACGGGGTAATAGATGGATAGTTAGTGCATGCGCCAATTACGCGGGTGTCGAATAATGACTCGCGCAAACGGCGCGTCTATACTGGTCGTGGCATTTCGCGTTGGATACGCAAATGCAATTTACGCAGCGTGACGATCACGCGCGATACTGGTTCGTGGATTGAAACAATTTGTTTTCAAGAGGGGTGGAATTATTTAATGATATGTTAGAATATTTTTGACAAATACATTATGTCGATAGAAAGCAAAAATTACACATTTCTAAATAATGAGAATAAAGATGATATTTTTGTTTTGGCCATCTTAGATGGTGTCATAAATGGATGTGCGCCGGATCCACCCACTCAAATATTGGATGACCAAAATCCAAATCTAAATATGGTGCGCTGCCAGCGGCTACCCTTGCAGTCCAATTTTGAAACCACAAGGGTCGACATCAACGTCCAATTCCACTGGATTAAATGTGTGATTAGTTGAAAAAGTTCAAAGAAAGTTTGTGTTGTCGAAAGAAAGCCAAGAGTTTATTTTGTACATAGCTGTTTTTAGTGTGCAATTCACATGCAACCACCATTATATTGACCAAACTACAGTGATGTATCTGTTGAACATTTAACTAGGCTTCTGGAAGACAACTTTTTCCCATGATGCACAGGGCAGGAAAAACATACCTCTTTGAGGGACAATCATTTGTGGTGCACATTTGCAAAAATTTTAAAGACTATGACTCACAATTAATTAAATACAGCGCGTGTTAGTTGAGGCACTCATTGGAGGGTGCACCGTATTGCAAAAAATTTAAAAGCCTATGACAGAACCAATAATCAACAATACAGGCTTGTGAGGCAAGCATTGGAGGTGACACCGATTGCAAAAATTTTTAAAGACTATAAACGCACAATAATCAAACCGAGGCTGTAGTTTGAGGCAATCAATGGTGTGTAACCTATTGCAAAAAATTTAAGCCTTGGACCGCACCAATTAATCAATACAGAGCTTGTTAGTTTCGAATACAGCCTATTCAGTTTCTAAACATTGTAGCTCTACTAGTTCTTCAATTACATTTGAAATAATTGTATGAATAATTGCAAATTATGTATAATCACTGGTACTATTACAACTAGATATCAGCAACACGAATTTGTTTCCAACAAAACAAAATTTAAATATTTTGGTTTGTCGAATCATAAAATCAATGTAAAAAACAAGTGGTGAGAGATCATGTTGCATTAATCATGGAATAGTTGCTTATTTTGATCTCTGGTGAATTTCCCTTTTCCAGCAAGCAAGCAAATGTATGCCTCACTTATTTTTATTGTAGTGCGAGTAGAGATATTTTTGAGTATGAGTATTTTGACCCCGAGAGTACAAGTAGTTATTCTTTTCTGAGTATGAGGTACAGCAATATTGTAATTTAATCAAGTATGCGTACGAGTATGTACATGTATGACTGGAGGTATGAGTACTTTGCCGGAGTACAAGTATTCCTAATCAAGTTACTACAAGTCGGGACTAATCAGAATTAAATATTTTCCCCGATTTTGAGAAGGCCTGAATTTTCTACCTGTACAGCTTTCACTTGGAGGAATCCTCACCACTTGATGCATAATCACTCCAATCTTCTTTCAGCTATTTAATTACCAGTGTGTCATATTCTTCTGAAGTTGCTGTAAACCTCTGATCTGATCCTTTGTATACAGCTTTCTTTTTCTTGATGACATTTGCAGACTAGCTGCATACTCGAGTTTTTCAAAGTTTGCACTCTTGTAGTATTCCATTTCAGATCTCCTTTTCAAATGACAGAGTACTGAGTTTACTGAATTTATCCTGTAATTCTTTGTTATAGCTTCGTTCTGCTCCTCTAAGCTTAGAGGTTCCTCATTGCCATACTTGACTTTCATCAGCATATGTCTGGAATCGTCGCATCATAGACTAATCATCACTGGAATCCTCTTCATCTTCTGTACTGTCTTCATCACAAAATCAGGAGTAGGCAGATATTACCCAATTTGGTTTTTCTTTCTTCTCATTGCCTGTCTCTCCTTGAGCACATTTTTCTGCTCTCTGTGGCAAGCACAGAATAGTTCTTCCAGCTTTTTGTACATTGTTCAGATGGAATTCTGGGCAGTGCCCACACTGTTGTGTGTTAGCTCTCTCAACCAATGTTTTTGAAGTTCAAACTCATCCCAACGATGCATAGAAATTGTGGTTCTTTGACGTTGTAACTGCCTTCAGTTGAACAATCTATCTTCTAAGCAGCAACTTCGGTACGTTCCCTTTTCTTATCTCTTTTGCTTGCCTTTTCTCCTCTCCGTCTTTTCTGTGTTTTGATTTTAAACTCTCATCCATGTTGGTTTCAGATGACCTGCTTAATCATCAAGTCTACTATCTCTACTTGTTTTTTGTTGAAGGTGGGGAGGATGAAATGCAATATCATTCATCTGAATCTCTGATAGACTGACATTCGTAGTTGGCTCAATATCAGAGGCTTTCTCTTCATGGTCATTCTATCCAGCTAACATCTCCTGAATGTTCTTTTTAGACTGAAGAAAGACTAGCATGTACGGCCAATCCTCACCATGTCAGTGATTAGTTTGCTCATTATCTTTGTAGACCACAATGTTTTCAGACTTGCCATCCACATTCACTGCTACGGTCTTCTGATTTACAGCAAATTCATTTGAATTGCTAATCAACTGTCACTTGCACTTGGCGGTACCTGCTTTGCTACTGGTTCCCATTACAACTCCACCATGTTGAGATCATTATTGGTTTGTTTGCTGGTATGAGATGAATCTGTGCATTCAAACTCTTCCGCGCTGTTTGGTTATCACTTGGATTTTTAGTATCTTTGAATTTTTCATCTTAGTGATCCATGAACTTGTGTTTCTTGAGTTGACGATTCTCCATCAACCATTGTTCCATTATTAGTTGGAATGTCATTACTCGCTTCTTCAGAATTAACCACAGCTCTTCTAGTAATCCACTGCTCTTCATCTTCACCATCTTCATCATCAATCCAGTCGGACTCGAGGGTCACCTCAGCTCCTAGTTCTTTTAATCTTTTCTGAAGTGCATAGATTTCTTTCCTTGTTTCAATCAGATGCTTAAGTGCTAAATCATAGAGATCATTCTTTGTTGGTCCTGAGATTGGATCTTCAGACTTAGTTGCAGCTTTAGCAGATTTTCTGTTACAACGTCTAGATGACTTAATCCACTGCTGGAAATCTTCCTCATCTTTCACTTCCTTCCACCGTTGTTTTCGACGATTGTCTTTTGATTGCTCTATTTTCTTCATGCTAATTATTTTTCTTCTCAACTGCTTGATTTTAGCCTTTTTCTGTCTCTCTACAGGAGTGTCAGATTGATCAGTCACTTCTTCATTACCAGTATCTTCATCAATCAAAACTTCATCACCTTCGTCTTGTGAATCTTCCTCGCCTGAAGATTCTTCAGATGACTCTTCTTCTGAAGACTCTTCTTCTGAAGATTCTGAATCAGAAATAACTATCTGGTTTCTTCTCTTCCTAAGTTCCTTCAGCTCTGCAGCTGCTGCCTTTGCTTTCTGTGAGGCAAATACAGAAAGCTGTTCTATCGTCGTTAGCTCATCTGAAGGAATGAAATCAATATTGGATGCTTTGCTGGCTCTATCTTCCAGGCGTTTCTGCAAAAGATACTCATCCCAACGATGCCAATTTATTGTGTCCCTATGCTTTACGACCTGTTTAATTTGATCTATTCTTTTATCAAGCACTTCAGCTGTAGCACGTTTTCTTTCCTTCTCCTCTACTCTTTGATTTTGCCTCTCTGCAATCAGTTTTGCCCTTTCTTTTTTTGTCTTTCCTTTTCCGCTAAGATGTTTTTATTTGTATCAATTGTTTCCGTATGTTCTGTATTTTGTGGCTTTTTTTTGCAAGCACTGCTTTCGTATCTTTCCATTGTGTGTTTCCTCGATTAGTAAACAAGTTCAAGCATCAAGATCTCTCTTCAGGTTTGGTTTTGCACTGGTCTTGGTCCAGTTTTACAGTCATTGCCATGTCACTTTTAGATGTTTTCATGTCTGACTTCTACTTGACTAGTTGTTTAATATCTACAGCCTCTTTTTTCTCCCTTGAATTCATCTTTAATTGTAACTGATTTTTTGAAATTACACTCCAGTAGCTGAGCCTCCAGGCCTGTGCTATCATCAATTTCCATCTTTCTCTCTATTTCATTGTTTATTTTCTCAACCGGGAGAAGGGATGTTCTTGTGCATATCATCTTTAGTTCCTTATCCGGAAGCACTTGTTGTGTTGTTGATCACTCACTTCATCAGTAGACAGTGGGTTGCCTTTCAATTCGCTTGGTTACCATCATCTGCCTGCAATCTGGTCAGTCTGTACCGATACCATCTGCTCCTCAGAACTACAACTTCTTTTCCCCCTTTTTTGAGCCAATCTTCACCATTCAGCATCATCAGCCGACCAATCAGAATCAAGCTCGCCTCCTACTCCCTTCAGTTTTTTAGAAGTGGACGGATCTCTTTCGGATGTCTACCACATTGCAATGTCTTAAAGACAAAGCTTGTTTCTTTATAATTCAAGCAGAGACTGGTATTCACATTTTTGTTGATTCATGCTTCTTCTTGACTACGCGTGGATGAAAAAAGCCCTTGCCACTTATCCAAGTCTTTAAGGCATTTACTGCTCCTGCAAGCTGTTTACGCTTGGATGACAGAGTTCGTTCTCGTGTTTGAGTTCAGATATTTTGCTTTCTAATCTCTGACTTCAGGAATCTTTTGGACATGTTCAGGTAACTTCCTCCTCCTCCGTCTCCTTTCGGAAGCTTTCCTCTCATTTTTCACTTTCAGTACATCTGAACCCTCCACCTCCAAAACCTTGACATTCTTTCAGTAATTTTATGCATCAAAAGTACCATCATCTTGGTTCAGTGTCACCGATACATCTTCCCGGTTTAGTGTATCAGCTGATGACTTATTAGATTTCTTTTTCTTTGGCACTCAGATGCAGAGGAGTTTTATCTCATCATATCGATCATACAGGGCATCAATTTCCTGGAAAGTTTCATCTTTTCCTTTTCACAGCTATCAAGGAGGTCTCTCTTTTCCTTACTTCCTTTTATGGGGATGAGAACCAATAACTCACATTGGGGCAGCTTTCCTTCGCCTTCCGTCCCTCACCTTCTGCTATTTTAAGTTCTGCATACAGATGGCTTGATATTTCTCGCTTTGCATCTACGCCTTTTGTCTAATTTTTGATTTTTTGGCACTCACTTCTGATTGTTGATCTGCTCCGCTTCTGCTTTCTCTCTTCAGATACTACGGTGTTTTTTCTTTCTATAGTAACTTTTTCTTACAAAATCATCATCATCATCATTTTTCTTTTCAATGTAAGAATCACACACTTGCCCCTATGTTCTTCTAACTTTGCTTAGCACCATCAAGTTTCTTGTCTTGTGTCACACAATCTTGCACTGCGTTCATCAAACATCCTCTCCGCCGTTTCCTATTTTTCTGTATACCCTCCGCTTTGGATTTGACCTTTTCTTTCCAGCGCTTATCACTAAATGAAGCTCTCTTAGTTTACGAGCAAGATAAGCCTGAGTATTTTGTCTCAATTGCTGTTTCATTTTTTCTTTGCCAACTCTTTTGGAGTTTTCGGTGTCATATTTTGTCTTATTCTCTTTTTTGGTCCAGATTCCTTAGTAATGTTGATTGCGATTGTAGAGTCAACATCTTGGTTTTCCCATTATTTGCTGGTGATAAATTATTCACTTTCTGACGTTGCGCCTCTGAACTTGTTTTTCCTGCATCCCCTGTTTGATGATCTCTTAAGAGCTGCCATTCTACCTTTTGCTTCCTTGAGTACTTCTTCAAGAGGAAGCTCATCTGGATCTGGGTCAGAGGATGACATCCCTACCAACTCAATTCCACCTCTATGTAATCTTTCCCCAAATCAACTTCATACACCTCGCTTCATTCATCATACTTCACCGGAGACAGTGTTATCGGGATCGCTAGATTTCTGATTAGGAAACTAGTTCCAGAACCGTAGCATCCATCCACCTAATTGCTGAAACATACTGTCACTGTCGTTCTTATTCCTATTTCCTCCTGCACCTTCAGACAAAGGAAAGTTTGTCCCTTGTCTTCATCAAAACACTTCTATTTTCATACCTGTAAAATTAGGTATTGACTTCTTGACTCTGGGCGTTTCTTGCTCCTTTTTCCTGTATTTATTTTGCTGTAATTCCCTCATCCTTTCTCGAGCCTGCTTCTTTACTTCTCCCCATGTCAGCTCATCAAACTCCTCACCTGAATGATTCTTCACAGCGTACAATGATCCTGCCATCGAGGTAGTCTTTACATGGGTTAGCTTCATATTCCATCAGTTTCTTATACTTCCTCTGTAACACTATTCTCTGGATTTTGACAAATCCTGACCCAAACTGGACCAATTACGACAGCTTCCATCCAGTCCATTGCACCCGGGTCATTAAAATCATCATCCATGATAGTACCTCACATGCTCTTTGTTTCTGATATAAATGAGTGATCTCTTGTCCTGTAACGATTGGTACCTGTTTTTATCTTTCTTCTTTTCTTCCTTGGAAACTCTAACAACCTCAATATCGGATTCATGCTCACGTTTTTCGCAAATCGGCCGAATGGTTGTTTAGCTGATTCGCTTTAATTTTTCTCTTTCCTCAATTCTCTAGCTCATTCTTAAAACCTTCCACTTCACTTTTCAACGTCCCAATTTTTTTCTGCAATGCTGTCCCTTTATTTCCAACTTCTTTTTGTCAGCAGCAGCCTCGTCAAAATGCCTCTGCCAACTAAACTTTCCCATTCTGGAGACTCAATGTAAGATTGCCACGCCTTTGCCCTCCATGTCTACACCACCCTACGTTTCTCTAATTCCTACTTGACTTTCCTACATGCTTTGGGACTACCCCCACAACCTAGCTCCAAGAAAGACTTCACAAAGTGAGCATGATCGACTGGGTCAGCCTCACCTCTATATCTATTCCGCTACATTATTTATCAGTCCAATCTGTTTTCTCCTCTTTTAACTTTTCACCTGCTCACTTGTACTGCAAACTCTCACAGGCAAGTACTCTTTTTTGGCACAAATCTTCATAACACTCTGAAACAAGTTCGTATGTTTTTTCAATTGATTCCATCCTGCAAATCTTTTTCACTTGCCGATATGACACCACACACCTGATCTATTCTTCCTTTGAAGTGATGGTTCATCTACGTGGTTTCTCTGATGAGCTGCTTTGAACTTCTTCTACAGCCTTTTCATATGCTCTCTTTCCTCTCTCCATGTCGTATTTTTCTGTTGTGTTATCCATGTCTTGCATTAAGCTTTTGTATCTCACCACTACAGAGCGACTTTTCATCTGCCACACACATCTATGTCCTTTTTCTTTTCATCGACACAACTACCTCAGCTTACCATATCAGCAGTATCACCTACCACTATCAAATTACTGCTAGTTTTTTTAGCCCAAGCCCAGGGTTCTACTTTGATTGGCCTGGACCTTGAGGTGATTTAGGAAACTCAACTCTTGAATCAACTATTTCTGACTTTGTTTCCCCTAATTACCTTTACGTTTAACCTTTACTACAAAGTTTCTGGGGACTTGTTGTTGTTGCAGAGGTTTCTGCATAACACCAACACTGGACAGCGCATCCTTTTGTTTTGATGTAGACAGCAGGTTCACAATTTCTGGTAGTTTGTATTGTTATGACCAACTTCCTGTTTTTTTGATTTCTTCAATGCAGTGATTCATCAGCTGTAGGTGATGACACTGGACTACTCCAGTGAGCGGAAACAAAACCCTTTTACATCCAAGTTATCTTGTTCTCACAGTGCAGTTTGAAATGAGAATACTTGCTATAATTTTAAAATGTGCCCATTGACATTTCCATCAATTTCAACAGACCATTTGAAAGCATCCTGAAGGTAAATTCCTTCAAAAGTTCTCAAACAGAACATAAATACTTGGTGTGGCCATTATGACATTTATGGCAGATTTCATTGCTTTGGACAGCCTAATGCATGAAAGTCAGCTTACACAAACACCGTTGAAAACAGTCAAAACAGATACAATGATTCATGCCTTCTGTCTGGAGAAAGTATAATTTAAGATATAAACGGCATTGTTGGCTTTGCCTAACCACGTGTAGCATACCTGATACAAGATGGGTCTTCAAATATTTGAGTTGTGGATTGATATGGCATTACATTCATCATTTAATCAGAGTGGTTATTAGTTTATTGATGACATGGAACCGGTCCATCCTCATCATCGAGAGGTGTGTGGTCTCATGGTTAGAGTTTGCCTGTGGCCCCATGGGTCCCTGGTTCAAATCTCGGTGGGACACTTTCTGAGATTCCATCTGGTTTGATTATATGATATCAATCCAACTCAGAATTACAATTTCGTCCTTGTGTTACATTTGGAATCATCGCAAGTAACTGAACAATGAAAGCTCTCAGTTCCCATTGTGCATGTGTTTGATCAGTTGTTGGATGTAGCAACATGGTATGATTAAAAAGTGCTGCCCCTGAATTTGTATTGTTCCTAAATTAGTTTGAGCATGAACATAAAACATTACACCTGTCACAGTGGACATACATAGTACTCAAAAATCACTTTTATATCAAAACAAAGGAATGATGTTCAGGCCCTTCTATCAGATGCATTCTACCCCAAGTTTGCAAAATTTTTACTATCAATAGCAGATAAAAAAAAAAAAAAAAAAAAAAAAAAAAAAAAAAAAAAAAATAACAATCATTAAAGGGGCCCATTTCCTGATCCAACAGCCTCATCCCTGACTCACCCAAGTTGACATTTGTTATGAAGAAATTAGTTATTTTGTATTTTCTGTCCGTAAACGGACAGAAATTACAAAACAGTGGCCTATGGGCAGCATTTGATACAGACAATTGCAGATATCATCAAAACTGAAATTTTAGATATAACCTTTTTAAGGAATATACCAGTGACCCATAAAAGAAATGAGGTGGTAGGGCCAAGGAAATTGCACCTTTAATGCTGTTAATACTTTTGTTGTGCTGTCGCAGTGTCGCAAAACCTCAAGTTGTCGTGTTGTCAATACTTGCGTTTTTTGTAGCTGCCGACAAAAAGTGCGTCGCGTGTCGTGCGGAAAGTGTCGCGAGTACGTCATACTTTTTTTCGTGGTTTTTGCGGCAGACGGATCAACATCATGGCAGCCATTTGTTTCCGATGGAATAGTCTCAACCAAATCCCAAAATGAATCATTTTATCGATGTCCCATCGCTGCGGAGGAGTTAAACAAATATGTAAATACTTCGTGCATTTTCATTGGTCAGTTTTTTACGGCATCGGGTGCGTGTCGCAGAAAGTTGAGTTCAAGTCAACTCTTCGCGTCTGTCGCAGGGGAGCAGACGACAAACTAATCAATTTATCGGCTTGTCGACAGCATTGTCGACAGCCTGTGCGGCGACAGGCAAGTTTTATGGTCACGTGTTAACTATGCTTGCGCTGTTGCAAATTACTTGTCGTGCGACACTACGACAAGCTAGTATGAAAACAGCACAGATCATAATGTTATCTTTTTGTAGTTCTTGAAATTAAAAAGGCAGCTAGAAAATTTGTAGCTATGCTTCAGAAGCAGTCAAGGATTAACACCCTGAGAAAGTGGGGAATTTGATAATGACTTCCTGGGAAAGTTCCTTGGAGGGAAATTTTGACTTTTAAATAAAGATATATTAAAAAGAAGGGAAATTTTGAAATCTTGGAGGAAATTTTGCATCTAAGAAAGTTAAAGGGAAATTGGATGTATCCGGAAAATTACCTTTTATCCAGCCCGTCAAGGAAGGATGGTAAGCATGACATCGGGCAAAATCTAATGGACCAAAAATGCCAGCAAGTTCAGGCTTTGATTTATTTATAAGAGATCTACTAATTGTGCAAAGTGATACTATTGGCTCTCCAGCAAATAAAATGGCTCTTTAAAGTCAATTCAAGCATTCCAATTTTGAATCACAAATGGCTCATTGTGGTTTACTATGGTGCGAAGCTGATGACGCCACGTAGGCTGTTTGAAGGTCTCATTTATTATGACCCAACGAGAATAAAATATATCAACAGCGACACATTTTTGACAACTGTTTTGATTATTTATTCCAATAGCTATATCCTGTGTAATTGGAGAAATTTCATTGCGGGCAAATGATTTTCCTAAAAATCTAGTTTTACAGTCTTTCTATGGTGGATATGCAATAGAGGGCCGCTATAACATAAAAACCATAACTTTGGCCAATATGGCAATATTCCCGGCAATGGATGGTCTGATCTTTTCAGAGGTATAGCTCTTGCATGTCCATTACACTTATATCAGTTGTCAAAAAATGGTGTCGCAATTGCTCTAAAATGCTCTAAAAATAAAACAATTTGCATGGCAAACAGCGCTACGCAAACAGAGAAAAGCTGTAGCTGAGAACTTTTCCCGCACAGATGGACATTTCCCTATCATTTCCCAGCAAAGCTGTACAATTTCCTTATCACTATAACTTTATGGTAAAGGCTTATTTTATAAGCATACTGATGTAAATGAGGTTTCTCCATAACAGACCTGCTGTGCGAGATGTGCCCATTTGTGCTGTTTATAGAGAGCGTGAGATTCATTTGTTATATTGGGACTTCTAAATAAACCTGCACCAATATTATCACATCACTACCTGTAGCTCACACTTGTGAACTAGCTGTTTGATTCTTCAGCAGTCCATACCGAGGGTTATTATCGCGGTAGGCAGACCCAACATGATGTAAGGTGATTACTGCGGTGCACCTAGAGTGATTCAGAAAGAATAAATTCCAAATGGACACGGTCATCAAACTGCCAAGTTTAAATATAATTTCTGAAATTACTGAAAAGGAACAATGCTGTACAGGACCAAGTAGAATTGTTTAATTTTCTGCTTTCACAATCACTATTAAAAGAATGGGTGGGTAATTATGACCTTGGACCCTTAGATGACCTTTCACCCCCCCTACCATGACCTTCACAATGATGATTGGCACAAATACTTTAGGAACTTGAAACTTAATGATTGCCAATGCTCTTATTTTGCCTACAGCCCTGCAATTCCCTTAAAAAAACCCTCAGGTGTGACTAGCCTATAAATAAAAAGTTGATAAAACAGAAACATTCAATACATTGTCCAACCCACAAAAGGCTTAGTGCACAATCTGCCTATAACCCATGACAGGAAGCAAAGTTTAATCCAGACTAAGCCATGTATATTACCTGATCAGGCTTTGCCTCTAACCATCGATTTGAATTGCGCCATCTGGAATGTCTCGTAGCTAACACGTCTTTTATTTTGAGAGATGTGTTCAGAAGTGTTTGAAAACTTAGGTTAAAAAACACTTACACTGGTACCTTGAACACACAACTTCAACTTCGTTAAGTTCAAATGTTCGATGAAGTATTTTCTTCAACATACTTGTGTTTATCACACATTAGTTTTGCACTTATTTTTGTCATGTTTCGTTTGTTGAGATATATCATATCGTATTCTTTTTACATTTACTTTATGACATACCCCTCAGATATCCAATGCTCCAAAATTGTAATATGCATGCACACTTTTTTGGACACTAAGTCTGGTTAAGTCATTTATGAAATGTAACATCGAAAGATTGTTATTAAAGGTGCAAACGAGAGATTTCAAATAATAGATGTTCCTAAAACATGTTTGGTACAAGTACAGAAAGGCACATTGCAAAAATATATGCATATGGGAATGGTTTAAAAATGCCCTTTGTCACGAATGATGATCATACTGTACAAAACACCAATGATCTTAAAATGGCCAATTTGAATGCTTACAACAGATGTATAAGACGAAGTGACTCTTAAAAAAAACACTAATTACCTTTGAACTGTGTAGAATCCAAAATGATACCAAAGTCCCAAATCTACATGTAGATGTATACGCTGCAACATTCTATATCCAAGCTCAGGGGGCCCTAACGGCTACTTGAGGTCACTGTTCTGAAAAGAATAGTTTAATAAGCATAATTTCATCTAAAAGGGATAAGCACTATAATGTGACGAATAAACAAATGTGGAAATGCAATTTTTTAGTTTTAATCAAACATAACTATGTACACACCTACCAATAAGTATTGCACCATAGACGAATGCAATTTTATGGACAATTATTTATTTTGTGTTCAACACAACTTGAAACAAGAAACATTTTTATGTAAATAATGATGTATCTGTATCAAATTGACCTTTATGTTCCTGTACTGCCATTCTTCAGACTGCAGTTCACTATAGTAATATCCATGTGATCTAATGATGGCGGTCATGGGTCTCTTGGCAAAGGTGTCAAAGCGTTAGCAATCTTTGAGCGCTGACATGCTGACCCAGGCTCGATAGATCATTCAATCAACCAACCCCGTCTGTTCAAAGGTCTATCTTTCAGTACTCCTGCCGATGTCATCCCAATGGTTCTCTATGGGGTTTTGCTCTGCGCCTGCCGCAGGCTAATTGAATCTTTGTTAATTACACCTGCGGATGAACCAATTGCGAACAGCGCGTGCGCGATGGGGTGTCGCGTTGTCATCTTGAAAGATAAAGGATAGTTTACGATCTCCGAATATGTTCTTCTCAACAGAGTAAAGAGGTGTTCGCTTATAAATGTCCATGTTATCGATTTTCTGTCAACAATCACAAGTTCCCTGACGCCATACATGCCAATGCAGCTCCAAACCAACAGATTACTGCGTTTCGTGTCGTTAGGAAAGATTGTCAGGGTTGTAGAGGCTTGATTTTTCTCTCGCCAAACAAATCCTGCATCATCAACCGCCAAATTGAAACCTGGACTCGTCAGAAAAAACAATATGGCGCCCATTCTCGGCCACTGCCAGTTTCTCACCCGGTCGCCCAGGCAACTCTTCGTCTTCTGTTAGCAAGTGTAATTAGGGGGTTTTTTTTTCCCTCTCGCAACCCTACCTGAGTCGCGACCCCTTGAGTCTTCCCCCCAGTGTTTGTACACGGTTACGTCAATGTCCTGGCACAGGGCGGCCTAAATTTTCCCTGGGTTGAAACGCAATAGCCTGGTGATTCTAAATAATCAACTGTCTTCCCTGGCCGTTGTCTTTTTTGGACGACCACTTCTATGCAGTTTATTTGCATCACCAGTGTTTCCTATGACGTCGGCCACTTCTTGACACATTTGTCGACAACAACGAAAACGCATAGCTACGCGAGCCAACGGGACCAACTCCTCCGGCTACAATTGTCCTTCGCCCTTCATTTGTTACAAACTCGCGTAACTTAAGCCATCTATGAAAGCACCCACTCTTGCATGCCACTGTGGAAAAGCAACTACGGACACTAGTGTCAATGCCAGGAAATGAATACGGGCATTGATTGCATTAACCAACAAAAACTAATGGCCATTTAATAGGAAGCCTATTATTCGGAATCACCTGGATTTACCGATGGTGCAATACTTATTGGTAGTGTGTGTATAATTCATATTACGACTTTAATGTGGGAGCAAAAACACCCACTAGTGAAAAAATGAGTAATATATTTGAGAAAATTGTGATAGGACCGTCTTGCGCAAAAATGACATCCATATGATTACGACTCAAAAACGGCCTTAGCCTATTGTGGTGACTAACAAAGATCAATAATATTTGTGTTTGAGGTCCCACTGGCAGGTATGATGCACACTAGTACGCTTAATCTGTGATCTTAAACGTGGGAAGGTTTTTTTTATGTATCATAAATCGTGTATCTACTTACAGATCGATAAAAAGTCGGCCAAAATCTTTTTATACAAAACGGATTTCAAGCCAACCACTTGCATGTGGTTTCTCACATCTCTGCCAAGATCAAGACCAAAATTATACTGAATGTTTGATTCTTTATAAATGTTTCAGATCAGCAAATTACTGCTTATCCTTTTAATTTTTTGAAAAAGTTTATCATTTGTTAAGTATTTGATTTTTCTGTTGCATGTTCTTCACCATATTCTTTGGCATTGCCGGAATCAAATCATCAATGGTCTAAGAGTATGGCAATAGTCATGGGTTGGCTGATTTAACAATCAAGCTGATTTGTAATTGTGATTTAAAATTTCGTGATTTAAAGTCTGACTCAGATTCCCGAGGAGGGCGCCCTCACATTTTTAACAAATTTGTTTTTTTTTGCATAATCTTTGTCCATATACTAACAATGTGTGAAATGCTAAGCTTCAAATCGAAGTCACTTCATATAGAAAGATGGCAATCTTTTGTTATAATTTCACCATCGGAATTTTAGTTGTTATACACAGGGTATCCTATGGTACTTGTATACTACACATAAATGTTTACGCTATACAAACGAAAATTCCGATACATCTCAAACTTTGATTGGGGCATTTTAGGTGGCTATCTTCAGTTCTAGTCGACTAGTTTCAATAAATACACAAAAATTTGTATTCAGAAATCTACGAGTCAGACTTTAAGGTCATGCCCGATCGCTAAAGCCTCGTCCCCAGAAAGAAGCCCAAGATGTTTACCAGAAATAGTCCAACATTTTGAATTCAGAAGAAAGCTATATTTTTTCTCATTTGACCCTGTGAAATTCTTAGAGCCAAAGGATGTTTGTTTGGAAGTTTGAGCGAAAATGTGCCCCATTTTGGTGACAATATTATTTTACACAGTTACTCTATGGGGCTTACAAAATCACGTTTTTAGTTCTCGCATCAAAACGGATTGAAATATCGGCGCCGAAAGTTTCATATGGGTTTGGTTTTGGAGTGAAGGCTATCTATCAAGATGAAAACTTATATCCTAAATTCGGGCCATCCTCTTTAAATAAACAATCATGACTGATTGAAACAGGTTTAAGCACTAGAGGCTACTCTGAGTGCCGGAGTAAATCTTAAAATTTACTACACTTATGTACTTATGGACAAACTATGACTTTATTTGCAAAGATATGTGGTAATTTTTCATTCACTGAAGAGTGGCCGGTCGGCAACCTTCCCCACGACCTTCTGTGCTGGTCGGTGGGAGCAAGTGCCGCTGCGCCACCAGCGTAGCGAATCCCTGGATTTAAATCAATTTGATTAAGTTTGTTAGTAAGTGTCCCAGCCCTTTACCACTAGATATGAGCCCTCGTACATAGTTAACCAAAGTTTTAAATCAGGTTTGTCCCCCCCAAACCGGGGATGGCCAGATTCACCTCCCACTCAGCAATATGCTGTGTGAGGATTTTTGGAGCAAAAGATAATTGACCGGTGCAGTCCTGCCAACAATCCACAGAATTTCGGTTGGTGGGCCCTAGCCTTTGGGCAACAATGCCCAACATGAACAAGGCAGAATTTGCTGGATGGCCACCATTAGCTCTCCCGAGAGCCGATGCCCTGGTAGGTAGATCTTTTTTCATTATACCAGGGTAACAAGCTACCCTCCCCATCAGATGTCTTAGAAACTGATGGGGTGATGAGTTTAGCCGCCACAACTCGGCCCCTGGGACAGGTCCAGTAATGGTTACCAAGGGCTACCAGTACAGGCCATCAAAGAAGGAAACCCTGATCTGAATAGGCCTGATTAAAAATTTAAAAAATAGAAACAGCGCACACCCTCATCCGGGGGCAAACAAAAACAGGATTTAAAACTTTGGATTTACTACTACTACTAACTACTACTATGAATTGACATGGGAGCTGAGGGCGCTCTAAAATCATACCAGCATTACGTAACACCATGTCTAAAACATCCAATACAAATAATATACATGTATGTTTATCTTCGTCTTGTATTGGGTCCAAACACAGTGAAGTCTCAAAGATGATCCAGCAAGATGGGTACAATTTCTGGTCCTTCACCACAAAGGTCCTTGTTGTTAGCAGGTTATCTAAATGCAATAAATAGAAATATTCTGAAAAATCTTGAACATATTATTGGTATCCTGATGGAAAGTTTCAGCTCAAAGACAGCACTGGAGAAAACAAAGTTTTCAAAACGCGGTGGGGGAACAAGGGTGCTGAGCATTGTCTGAGGCGGGACAATTTGGTCCTTCTCCATACACCATGTACAAAAGCCGTTATAGCTGAATTGGGGGCGGGTGGGGGTGGGGCAAGGGTTATCTGTCCCCAGTGGTGTAGGGAGGGTATACGCTTTGTATATGCCGTATACGTAAAAAAATGATAGACTTACTCGCGGATCCGCGAAAAAATAATATTAGGCTATAAGTTGCGTTTATACATGAAAAATAGCAATTAGGCTATACGCATGTAGACGCTGTGTAAACGCTCTAATCGCCGTGTGTGTCAATCAGACTTTGGCTTGGTGTTTATGGGAAACTTTCGGCGTATGGCAGTATACGCAAAACTTATTTACCACTACATCGCTGATCTCCCTTTCTCTTTCGACTGAGTCGCCCCCTCACTTAGGGCGAAAAAACCACAGGCCACCACTTCCTGTGTCACAGCATGGTGAGGTCTTAGGACTATACTTACCGGTTCTACTTGAATTTCAAAAAAATCAGACTTAGAAGTGAAATGTTGACTTCGGGAGGAGAAAAAATCACAACTGTTAGCATGCAACAATGAACAGTTTCTATTATCTTGAATACCTTGTTCACCATCTTAAGGCGAAGTAAAAGAAAAGAACAGTTTTGTCCCCGCCCGCCTTCATTTTTGAGGCCGCCTCATTTATTTTTTATTTTCCAAAAAAATGAAAAAAATATCAATAAAAAAAACGAAAATCCATCAGAAATGAGTACTGCAAGGACCGTAGACTTTCATCCTACAGACAGACTCTCTTCGAGGTCTCCCTGCTAGCATGTAGGTATCGATTTATAAAGGCATTCGGAATTCTATCTGCTACCCACTAGACTCCTAAAAGAAAATACTTTTGAACAGCTTAATATGTACGAAAGATAGACAAGACTCCGCACTTGTGTGGTGTCCATTTCATTGTCTCCCAAACAACCCAATAGCGAAGCTCTAAGGCAAGGGACCCAGTGCGCTGTGCCAGTGCCTTCGTGGATTTTTTGGTGTGGTTAGTTCACAGGCAGTCGTTTTACACTAAGAATTGTAAAGATATCGCGCCACAAATCAATGCATGATACATAGTACGTTGACGATGTTAAATAAATACGACTGGCGGAGAGGTTAACACGGGATTGAGTCTGTACGTACTGTGAAAAATTTGTTCCATGGCACTACATGATCAGCTTGTTTTCTGTCAAATTTAAGGGCCGATTGCATGTGAGACTTGCCAGATATTGTGGTGAAAGTTCACCATGGTTTTCGGTGAGTCTGCATACAAAACACAGCAAAATCATCATCAAGCCGTGGTATGCACGCTCTGTGCTCGATGGATCAAAGACACTGAGTGATATCTTCACTGAATATGTAAAGGAGAATTGTGTAGACACATGCAAGATTTCCCATATGTACAACCTCAAAAATACTTTGTAAAACAATGAGCGTCATGAGTTCAGTTTATTCTGTTGATGACGATTATGATTTAGAGAATTGATATGAAACTCTTGTCCCAATTGAAGATAGTGCTTCAGTTTGATACTTTTAATAGGAGTTATTCTAAACAAAACTAAAACAATTCCGATGTGCTAAAAGTAAAACATGGTGCTAACACTATTAAAACATCTGTAAATATGTTACAGAGTTCTTGTGTTGACCATTAGT
This sequence comes from Ophioderma brevispina, assembly GCA_023653785.1. NCBI lineage: Eukaryota > Metazoa > Echinodermata > Ophiuroidea > Amphilepidida > Ophiodermatidae > Ophioderma > Ophioderma brevispina. The sequence continues at coordinate 70,503 of JAMKCH010022053.1, forward strand.
CTCTGTTAGTTTTGCCGTCACTGTGATAAGGTTAACCCTGGAGTTGATGAAAATCTTGATGGCCGCCATCTTGAAAAATAAAAAGCCCCTCCTCCTTTTTTTTAAAACCAGGAAGAGACACATGGGACAAGAGGGCTGTACATAAACATAGTTAAATGTCCAAGGGCTTTTGACAATTACTATAGTCGCGTCAAATGTCATTTTCTGAAATGTCTGAAATCAGGCGTATACATACGAGCGCAAGCGTGCTGTTGTGTGTACGCACAGCACAGAAGACTATGTATTTTCAAGGCTTTACGCGTTGTCATGGCTGTCTGGCGGGTGGGAATGGCTGGAGTAGTCTGGTCGCAGAGAAAATGAAAAATTGCTGTCAGAATCCTCAAGAGTACTGGCAACCGCGCGCCGAATATTTGCATGAAGAGGCGGAGACTCATGCGCGATCCGATTAACCAATGGGGAGGCCAACCTCCTCAAACAAGCCAATCGGAATTCACTTCAGTGTTGATAGAATATTGTCACGCTCGGGCGCACGGTAAATAACTCTGAACAATTTAGGGCCGTTCTATAATAGCATGCTAGTAATTAGAGTTATTAAATTTCTTACATTTTCTTGGCTTGGCCCTGGCCTGGCGTACTGGCGTTTGATTGTACGTTGGAAATGGTTCTACGTGCACGTGGTGCGCCGTTGGGCGGGGGATGGAAGCCGGGAGTACCTAGTAACTTGCCAAGAATTTATTACTCCAACTATAAATACGTACTAATGTACTACTTGACTGGGTCACTGAGTCTGAGTGAGACAATCAAAAAACCATGGCCATGCTGAACCACCACGCCACACATGATGACACCAAATGAACAGTTACAATACAAAATGACCACACCCATACACCAACCTCTTTTCCAAACACACTGAGCCTGAAGTAATCTTCCTTGTTTCGGGCAAAAATTCACAGACTTATCCCAACCATGCCCAGCGGGCATCCAAACTTTCCAAGTACATGAGTACTGTGACTAAATACAGAAAACGATCATTTTCCCTCTTTCTATTTCAGGACTAAGATTTCGCGCGAATAATTTGACCCTTTGACCGCACGTCCATGTAGTGGTACTTGCTAAACTTACGGCCCGGTAGCTGTAGCAGGGGGTGCAGGACACGAACAAAAGACCGTTATTACAGGGATCAAGATACTCTCCTCTTGTTTTTCTAATGGTTGTTTGTTCTTGATGCTGTTTTGAATTGCTTTCGTTTTGTTTCTTCCTTTAATTAAGAAATATTACAAGTCAAATTTTAAAAAAACACCAGCATATTAGGCTGTGAATCATATTATTTTTGAGCTTTGTGGATTGTTTGGTTTAGATTGCAGTGAAGGGGCAGTGGCCTCTATGAAAGTGAGGGAGGGGGCAATTGGTATTTTTTTTTACAAATGACGCTAAAATATGGCTGTTCCACCGAAACTTGATAATTACCACCGACTTTCAGCAGCATAAGAAAAATGTGAAATGTGAAGCCTTTTTTTATTTTAATTTACAAGGAATAGACCCCATAGAGTTCTTTAAAATCACATGAAAGGACTGTGATTGATTAATAACACAATTAGGCCTATCAGTAAATCAAAAAGGCCCCATGTTACAGGGGAAAATGTCCAAAATGACAAGAATTGGACAAAATCTGATAAGTTGCGCCCAAAGTTGCAAAAAACTCTGCCCGAAACATTTCTAAAGAGTTGGACACAAAGTTCCAAAGATTATACCAAAGTTGAGCAAAAGCTGCATAAAGTTTATAAATCATTTCAAAGTTGCACCAAAGTTGCTCAAAAAACGTATAAAGTTGCCTTGTAAATTTAGGCACTTTGTGCAAATTGGTGCAACATTACGAAGCTTTCGTCAATTTTTTGCGATTTGGACCAACTTTTGACATTTTTCCTATTTTTTTTTTTTTTTAAAAATCAAATTTCAGATTGAAACATAATTTAAGAAAAATTGCAAAATAAAAAAAAAAGTTGACTTTATCCCAAAAAAGAGAGGACGGGAGGGCTATACGAGAATATGATAACTTTTTATGCTGCCTAAAGATAGGGTATTCCCCGCTTTGGAGTCTGCCAATCTCAAATTTGTTCAAAGATCATATTATAAATTCAGGTGCCACTAAAATTGACACACAAAACAAAGGGTGAATTTGAAATTATTGTCCTCCTTCAATAACTAATCGTCAAGTTTTAATAATATTATATATCCCCCAAGCATCGAAATTGTGTGGATCCTTTTTCATCCCATGCTCCCCAGACATTGTAGTAAAAAAGGTTTTGATTTTCGGACGAACATTTTTATTCCACCAAATTGGGATCTTTTGTAATGAATCAATTACTAAATTCTTCTTAATTTTATTCTTAACGAGTACCAATTTTTAACAGTTTCCAATCAACTGACAGTTATATGTTTTTTAGGAATATTATACCAATCACAGAGATAAAAAGATTAATTTATTGGTAAAAATTAAATTCATTTCATCTGGACTTATTACGATTATTTCTAGATGAGTGGCAACGTTTCACGTCTTTACCAAGACGCACATCGTCAAGCCTACCTTACTCACGATGCTTTGACGGATGCTTCTTGGTATCAACGTGAAACGTATGCCGACTCATCAAACAAATACTAATCCAGATAAATGATTAATTTTCTACCCAAACTGATGTTATACACTGTTATGAATCAAAACCATTCACAAACGTATTAACTGGGGTAATAATAGAATTTAACAAACGTCACTTTAAACCCATTAGGGACGATTTTGCTTGATTTGATGAAGTTTGGGGGGAAAATTAAGATCATATAGGGATAAAAATACACTTTTCACAATGGCTTTAACTTTTTTTTACGTATCAAACCACGAAATGGCTACGGCCTCAATTTGGGATTTTCTTGGGGCCACTATCGCCCTACACAGACAAATACAAACGCCCTCTATATGGGGAAAGTTTAGTGTTTCCATTGACAACCGACCGGTTACTGCAATGAATAAGCAATGCGCAAAGCCAAATACAAAATAAAAAAGTTAAAAATGTCCCGCCCAAATAATCATAAAATTAGTATTTTAATATTGACGGGTAGTTTGATGAGCAAAAAATTTACTTAGGCGTATTCTTTGTCCCATTTAAAAACGGATCTATTTTTCTAATCGTGTAATTTCTTAATTTAATTTGAGTTGTTCGGCCTTCTACTTGCAGTGTGTTTTGCTTGCTGGTGTCATGTCATGCATGCATGTCATGTCTGAATGGGACCTTGTAGAATTCGCATTTTATCCCTATTTGATCCTGATGGGCTGAAAGCGTATGAAGCTGCGCCTGTTTAACCCATTCAACAGAATAAAAAAAGTAAGGGAGCCACCGTGGTAGTAGTGTTACGAAGCAGCCCTTCCCTCATCGTTTTATTCATGTATTTTGATTTTGACCTGGGTGGGAAGAGTCTATTCGCACCGTGACGTTGCGAATAAGCAATGTTTTACGGTAATTCTATCACCGTAGCGATGTGAATAAGAAAACTTTCCTTGTAATTCGCAGCGTAGCGGTGTGAAAAGAAAACTTTTCTTGTAATTCACACCGTAGCGGTGTGAATAAGAAAACTTTTCTTGTAATTCGCACTGTAGCGTTATGAATAATAAAACTTTTCTTGTAATACGCACCGTAGCGGTGTGAATAAGAAAACTTTTCATTCTTGTATTCGCACCGTGGTTGTCGAATAGAATTTTTCTTGTAATTCCGCCCAAGCGATAAAAATAACAAAATTTTGCCGTTGTTTCACACCGCCACCGCGGCAGTTAGAGTTAGGCCTATATAGCTATAGAATATAATTTATACAAAAAAATTATAATATTCAAAAAACTTCTCCGCATGTCTCGGGGGGGGGGGGGGGATTTTTTCTTGTTGTTTCTTTTTCTTTTTTGCTGTTGTTGATAATTTGGGATATTTTTACTCCAAATAACCTTTCTTTTTGTTTTGTTATTCATCTATTTTCATCCATTTTATCATTGTTTTATTTTATATTTATTATTGCTTATGATGTATTTTCATTTTTGTTTTCACTTTAT
>JAMKCH010022054.1:0-20032 GCA_023653785.1 Ophioderma brevispina
ATGGCAAGATTCCCGCAATGAATTTCTCTGATTTTTGCAGAGATGATAGCTCTTGCATGTCCCTACTTATATCAGTTGTCAACATTGTGTCGCCACTGCTTAAAATTGTTCTAAAAATAAGACAATTTGTATGGGGTCAAACAGCTGTGTCAGACATTGTCACTATGATTTGCTTTGTTCAAGTGAAATGGTTGAAGTCCTGTGATGTACAGTTAAAATAGCATCTCCAAATTATAAAATAAAGGGGATTCAAATAGAGTGCAAGCAGAGTTAGGTAGCAAAATCTTAGAATAAAATGAACTAAAACAAACTTTAATATCAAACAAGCTATTTGTATGTGCTAAAATTAAGTCACAAAGCAATCAATATGGTCATTGTATACAACCCTGGCTTATCCTCTTTCGCAGCCATCTGCATAAGGACAAGTATGGAAAGAATTCCTTGGTTTTCCAGATCCTGACCATGATCCCAACATTTCCCCACCTCTCACCCAATACATCCAGGGCAGTTCTACAACTACATCTAATTAGTAATTGCCTGAATTTTATCACCAGTGAAGTATTTAATATAAATCAATCCCTGGTAAAGGCAATGCCATTAATGAGAGTGGAGCTGAGTACCAACTGCAAACTTGAGTGGCAACATTTCCAGTTTACTAAGATGTTCTGTTCTGAGTGACACATGTAATTAATAGGAAACTTGTAAGCAATGTAATGTAAAGTGCGCTTATAAGATGTTTGTGGAAGTTGAAAGTTTTGAGGACACCTTGTGACAAAAGCTGAACCACAGCTTACCACTCTGTGATCTGTCATGTTAAGAAGTACACATTGTTGAATAGTTTCAGAAAAAGCCGGAGAATTAGTATTAAAAAATGGCACCCACCAATTATATATGAAGGTATGCTTTTGAAGTAATTTGTAAAATATCATTTGGTCAGTAGTTTTTGAAAGCTGTATGCATACCACATCAATGAAAAAAATGATCGATTATTTATTCAGTCTTTCAGATATGTGCATAGATGTTAAACTACCCACAAGGATGCTTAGATTTTTTCATTGAAATTGTAATCGTCAATGCATATAGCAGGTACATAATTGGACCTCATAAATGCTGCATCCTACAAGATGTCGGGATTGGTATCATTTTCAGACTCTCTGCAAATCCTTTGTGTCAGTGGAGGCACGTATTGGCCGTTTCCTTCATAAAACACCTTTTAAAATATTGCAACACAACATTTACAAAAATTGGTAATCAAAAGGCTATGCAACAATTTGTACTTGCTGACTTAACATACCACTTAACGGGATAATTGTGTTCATCATTACTGGAGGATGATAGTCAAATTAGTTTGTCATATCACTAACTTTGATTGAGATAGCATCAACAAATTGTGCTCCTGGATCACTATTACAAAAAAAGCTTAATTCATACTTACGTATTGTCGGTAATAAATGCCCTGGGGTGTGATTTTTTGTGTCGTCTGCAAGAATTGCAGAAGGCACATAGGGATTACTCTGGTTGTGTGTGTGTATCCGTGTGAGTGTGTCTGTGGTCAAAATGTTAACCCTTAATATATTGCATGCCGTATGAGTTCAGTAAGGGCTACGATGCTGTTGGTGGAAAGGAGGGGGCAGGGTGGAGTGACATGTTGTTGACCTCATTTGATATTCGTGCCCTCATGTGACCTTTGGCCCATTCACAAACCGCCACGGCAGACGACACTTGCGGTCCGGGGACCGAGATGTATTTTTTTCAAAAAGGGGGTGTTAATTATAGGTCATTCTGTTCAGTTATATTTCCACTTCAAACCATATTCAGCACCATCTGAAATACCCTGTTGCTCCCGCACTAAAAGGAGCGATGTTTGAAAGCGCAGTAAATCAACAATGGCTGCATTCACATTTGTACAAAAATAGCATATCTGCATGCTAAAATGTCTATTTAACACACTTTAAAATATAAACGAAAACCTGCACTTGTCAAAGGTATCTACACTTTAATTTGACAATGTATTGGGTAAGTTGTGCACGTATTAGGAAGTTTCAGGCCAGCAAAATTGCCACCTATTTTGCAATCACAATTGTTTATTATAAGTACATACTTGAGTGTATGGCATGACTTTGGTATTTTTAGGAACATTTGGTAAAAAAAAATATAAGGGGGTCATTTGTTAGAGAAGGGGCATTAGAGACAATACGGTATGTCTCTCTGCACTCCGAAAATGGAAATCTATTTTCCTTAGAGTCCCAGTAGGGATTCAAACTCAGACCACTGAATTAAAGTCACAGCTGTTTGACCCATGCAAATTGTCTCTTTTATTTTTAGAGCAATTTTAAGCAATGGCGACACAATTTTGACAACTGATATAAGTAGGGACATGCAAGAGCTATTACCTCCGCAAAAATAAAACAAAATCCATTGCGGGAATCTTGCCATATAGGCCTACAAAGTTCATAATTTGTATGTTATAGCACCCATCTATATGCCTATTTCCCATAGAAAGGCGGATAAAACTAGATTTTCATGAAAAATCATATTTGCCCGCAATGAAATTTCATCAAATTTACACAGGATGTAGCTAGTGGCATAAATACTCCGAATTGTCAAAAGTGTGTCGCCGTTGATATTTTTTTGTTTTATTCTGGTTTTGTTATAATAAATGAGTCTTCCAAACAGCTGTGAAGTGACAGGAGGAGACTTTTTTAGGATATGAATTTCTCTCAAATTTCACTGGATCGGTAGTAGACCACCTACCGAGAACGTTTCGAAGGTTATTGGACAAACAGGTGCAAAAGAAAACCGCAAACCTTGTTTTGAACTTGCCTGCTTTATCGTAATCATTCCCCATAGAAAACCATGCTTTGACTTTCTGTCGTGCACGACAGAAACTAATAAATCATCTTATTACATAAAGACGGCGTATTCGGCTTATTCACTTCAGGTGTGATCTAATACATTGGTAAGCATTCCAAATATGTAAAAAAAATGGGGTTCAAGAAAAATTGGGGGCACTCCTTCCTGGAAATCTCCTCATGTCTCTCTAATACAAGTCTCTTATCCACAGGATCAGTGGGGTGAGCTAACTGCTTAAGCTTTACGGAATAAATCCATATTATATTATTAATAATAAAACAGTTACTGGTCCAGGAGCACTATTTTTGTGCTTCAGTATCACAACCTGTTGACACTATCTCAACAATGCTCACTAACTTGTACGGTTGTAAGAAATATTTTTTAACAAATGTTATGCATAAAGAGGAGTAGCTTGTAAGTTGGAATGTTGGAATAAAAGAAATTAACAAAATTGGACTGAATTTGATGGCAAAAAATTTGAGTCTCCTTTTGAAGTAGTGTAATGATTTTCACAAATGATTGCTTCAGAAAACTACAGGAGTGCATTCTTTCAAACTATAGTTTTGATTTTACTCTTAAATGAACTACATTTGTAATATTAAGCCTGCGTTAACCCTATCACGTCGGAACAGCAATTACAAGCAATTGAGTTACCTCAGTTGCCGAATTCTCCTCCTCGGACATTGGGAACTATTTTTTGTTGAGGCATTGCTGGCCATTGCCACTGAGACGCTTTCCCCTCAGAAATCTCATTGCTATCTATTGCCCCTCGGCCACTCTTCCGTGAGAAGATCACTGAAAACCAATTGCTTTCTATTGCCGTTAAGATATCCCTGCAACATAACAGGTAGTTTTCAGTCGCCATTTTGTATCCCACCATGCACTACTTTCCTGAAGTACTGCAGGGTTCCCCCCTGACGTTGACTGTATTTTGCACCTTCCAAATTTGGCAGATGTGTCAAGGTCAAATTTGCAAACCCGGAAGCAGAGCGTACTTTCCTGTCATTGCTTCGCATTGCCTTTCGGCCGTTTTCCCCTCAGGAGACCCATTGCTGCCTATTGCCAGTGAGACTTCAAAGCTATTTCAGCTATTTTTTGGATGGAGGAAAAATGGCTCACCGGCAGTGCAAGGCAGTAATTGCTTGGTATTGCCAGTGGAACTTCAGAAGACACTTTTGTATTGCCTTCTATTGCCGTTCTGACGTGTTGTACTGGACAACCCCGTGACATGTTAGGGTTCAGTTTCAGGAGAAAACAATACACTACACTGTACACGGTCATGAGAATACCGACACTGTAATATCCAACATACTTGTTTGGTGTTATTTTTGTGGGCTGGCAGGACCACTTAGCAATCTGTTGTGCGTATGTGTGTGCGTCACTAAATTATTAATTTTTTTAAAATTAAAAATTGACCTTAATTGAAAAGTTGAAGTTCAATTGGAACAAAACTTGTGTCAGGTGCACCCTCATATGTTGACAAGGTCAAAGGTCATGTGTCAAAGGTCATATGAAGTCAAGTTGAAAAATAGGCTAAAATGTAAAATTGACCTACATTAAAAAGTTGAAGTTCAAACTTGAGTCACGGGCAATATGGGATCCATAATTTGTTGATTAGGTAAAAGGTCATGTGAGGTCAAGTTGTAAGACAGCCGAGAACCACAAAATTCTAGTTGATAATGTAATAAGAAATTGCATTAATACCAATAGGAGTGTATTTTATCTTTGGTAATGGCAGTGGCGTACCGAGGGATTCAATCCCGAGGGAGCAATAATTCCAAGTCGTCCCACCAGAGGGAGTAAAATTCGTAAGTGGTCTCGCTGATTTGCTCAGCCTCCAATTATGGCTGAACTTCACGAAATGCATGTAGTGCACAAAAATTACCAAATTTACTTTTGCTGCCCCATCCCCCTCCCCCCCTCAAATGACTAGAGCAGTTCCAGAAATTTGTGGGAGAGAGCCACAATTGGATTGAGCCTTGAGTTAAAGTGGCAGCTGATCTTGATGCCTTCCTTGGCAAGTTTATCAAATGACTGAAATATTTTTATATGTTGTATGGAACATATATTGACTGTTCTATATTTGTGAAATGGTGCATAATACCTCCCCTCAGTGACTGGAGACAAAGGTCTCAGGCATATAGTAGGCCCACGGGCTCCAGTCACCTCGGGTAGTTATTTTGCACTATTTCCCTCATGAGCAGTCAATTTGTATATTAGTTTCGGGTGTGGCCATGTTGAAGTCCACTCAAAGGAAACAGCAATACCATAATTTTTTGTACAGAACTGCAACCATCAGTGATTTATCCGAAAGAGTCAAAATACCTGAAATTTGCAGGAATAGCTTAAAAGTGAAGTATAAGTCTATAGAATTATAACTTATTTTTTCCAAATGAAGAATTTACAGAAATGGAAGAAAACGGCAGTGTTCAAAGATGCAAATCTCCATTCAATTATGTGTTGTAGCAAGTGTCCGTACGGACAGTAATGACTAAAATTTCGGATTTTTTCCTTACAAGGTTGCTTCTGCAGGTCCTATCTTTGTTTCCAGGATGTGTAGGATACCTATATGGTTACCCAGAGCATAGCACAATCTGATGATTTTTTTTAGATTTTCTGATTTAGCAAATCAGAATGGCTGTATGATCAAAATTAAAACATACATCAGATTTTTGCCTTTGTAACAAGTATCTGTATCGAGCATATGCAATGATAGGACCACAATGCACACCCCCGAATAATGACAAAATCAACTAGACGCCACAGTTGTTTAGCAAACATGGGTATATTCGCCTTGTGGCATGCGAACATGCACGCCCATGCAGAAAAAAACAGAAATGCCCCCTTAATACACCTTAAACCCCATGCGAGCACCAAATTTTGTGAAGGGTCTTAAGCTGTTCTTATAAATAAGTCACGTGACCATGCAAAAGTTTGGTATAATAGCCTTATGATTTTTGGAAGTGTTTCAATTAAGACCGGAAGTTCCTTTAAGGGACCTTTGACCCCATGTTGAGCACACTGTTGGTGAAGGGTCTCAAGCTCATTAATATGCATGAGTTCAGTGACCATGCTAACTTGCATAAGCAGTTTTGATTTTTTGAAGATTTTTCACATTAAGACCGGAAGTTCCCCTTCAAGACCTTTGCCCCCATGTTGAGCACAAATTGGTGAAAGGTCTCCCAGCTGCTTATATGCAGAGTCACGTGACCATGCTAACTCCATTTAGCTAATATGATTTTTTGAATTTTTTTCACATTAAGACCGGAAGTACCCCTTTAGTGACATTTGACCCCCATGTTGAGCACAACTTTGGTGAAGGGTCTCCAGCTGCTTCATATGCATGAGTCATGTGACCATGCTAACTTCCATTTAGCTAATATGAATTTTTGAAGATTTTTCACATTCAGACCGGAAGTGACCCTTAATGACCTTTGATCAAAATTCTGTGTACAACAATTAGACACCGACTAATGTCGAGTCACATGACGGAGCCATGTCACCATCACGGGTTGCATGTGGCATGTAGAACATGCATGCCATGCAGAAATGCCCCCTTAATGACCTTTAACCCCCATGCCGAGCACAAATTTTGTGAAAGGTCTTAAGCTGGTTCTTATACATAAGTCACGTGACCATGCAAAGTTGGGTATAGCAGCTATGATTTTTTGAAGATTTTTCACATTAAGACAGGAAGTTTCCCTGTAATGACCTTTGACCCCCATGTTGAGCACAACTTTGAAGGGTCTCAAGCTGCTTCATATGCATGAGTTATGTTACCATGCTAACTTACATAAAGCAAATATGATTTTTTGAATTTTTTTCACATTAAGACCGGAAGTACCCCTTTTTAGACCTTTGACCTCCATGTTGAACACAACTTTGGTGAAGGGTCTCCAGCTGCTTCATATGCATGAGTCACATGACCATGCTAACTTCCATTTAGCTAATATGAATTTTTGAAAAATGTTCACATTCAGACCGGAAGTGACCCCTTAAAGACACTATCAGTGATTTGAAAAATATTTGAAAATTTGCAGGAATAGCTTCAAAGTGAAGGATAAGTCTGTAGAATTCTCATAAGTTACCTTTTCCAGCTGTAGAATTGAAAGAAAAAGAAAACGGCAGTGTTCCAAGATACGATTCTCCATTCAATTACGTGTTGTATAGTAAGTGTCCGTTCGGACAGTAATGACTAAAATCTCCGATTCTGTCCTTATTAGGTTGCTTCTGGTCTTATCATTTGCAGGGTATGTTAGGATACCTGTACTTGTTACGTACATGCTAAAATCTGATTTTTGATGATTTTTTCGATTTGCTGATTTAGCAAATCACTGAGTGTCTTTAATGACCTTTGATCAAAATTCTGTGTACAAACCTTAGACACCGACTAATATCTAGTCACATGACAGGGCCATGTCACCATCACGGGTTGTTTGTAGAAGAAGATGCAGTTTAAAGAGTTCCGACGAATGCCCCTTTAATCGGCCCACGTGACCTTTGACCCCAATCTAGGTTCACCCAAGATGGGTCTTGGGTCAGTGGTTCTTCTGACAACATCTGGTGGTCATAGCATTTATTATGTGGCAGAAGATGTATTTTAAGAGTTCCGACGAGTGCCCCTTTAATCGGCCCCATGCACCCTAGAGAGTAAAGGTCAAACTATGTACACCAATGGTTGTAGCTTGGGTCAGTGGTTCCTCCTCGACCGATTTGGCTATATAGCGACAAAGCGTTTGAAGAAGAAGGTAAAAAACTCCACAGAAGGTATTATGGAGAAGGGGGAAACTAAACAGCACAAGCACAATGTATTCGCATGTTAACACATGCTTATAAAAATATTTGTCTTTTATTGTCCGTACGTATACTAGCTAAAAAACTGAATTGAATGGAGATTCATACGTGTTTCTTTGGAACTGCATGATTCTTTTTATTGATGTATGTATTACAGTATTCGGCTCTGAAGAACATCAAAATTGAACAATAGTACAGGCCATATCAAGGAAAAGAAAAAAAATTTAAAATTATAAAATTGCTCAGTGAAGGCTAGCCAGGAGAAATCAGGAGCAAGAAACCGCTTGCCATCCAAAGGATGTGATTTCTCCGACTCACTGAGGCAAAGCACAACCACAATTGATAAAAATACAAAATATTTTGAATATTGCACTCAAATTTAATTTAAAAACAAGAAATTCGACAGCCATATTGCATTGAACAAGGAAAACCAACATGGTCCAATAAACCATTAACCACAAAACACCAAAAAACCCCATACCAGATGCCACACAACCAACCACCCTAAACTAACTTAAAAACCTAAACCCCCCCCACCCTCCAAAAAGGCAGAATGTTGGGAAAATTGCAAGGAAGATATGGCAGACTGCAGACACACAAATTGATAAAAATACATTTTAGAAAATATTTAAAATTTACTTAGGAGTCCAGCTCCTCCAGCTCTTTCAAAGCTTATTTTTCAGTGAAATGTTTTTCAGACGTTCAACAAATTGTCTTACTGCTATATAACAATGAAATCATCTCGACTGGTCAGAAGACTCAGCCCACATCGGGGGGGAAATTTGCAAGAATGTTAAACTTGAAACTATCGGTTTTTGGAGGTATATGATCATTAAAAAGCGACTACATGAATGGACACAATGACGGGAGGTGGGACTGTTTACAGACCAGTTGCAGAAATTGAATTAAATAGTATGTTAAAAGACAAGTTGTCATGCCTTTTCTGTTACTTTTCAGTGGGGGAAAATATACCTTATGAGGAGTCCTACGTTTATCTTTCACTTTAAAAAGAACTATTCCTGCAAATTACAAATATTTTCACTATTCCGGGGTGGATCACTTGCTGATCGGGTCTGCAACAGCTATTGTTGGTTCTATTTTTGACAAGTTCTGTCCATGACCAAGTCTAAAAATACCACCTTACCAAAAAAACACATTTTTCAACAGGATGCTTCTGTGTATAATGCATTGGCTGAAGAGAACCAAAAACCAAACAATGAGATTAATTTTTATCATTCAGTAGACATGACTACTGTTAATTTAGGGTTGATAGTCCTTTGAGATTTTCGTATTACTCATTCTCCCGAGTACTACAAGTAATTATATCCCGATCGTTACAGGGTTTTATCAGTATAAAAATAAATGCAAATGAAGCGGGTTTACATGGAAAGACACAGCCTGAGCACAATCTATAATCTTGTTCAAAAGTCCGTGGAACACTTGTTGATATTGGCGGCTATATGCAAGAGATATAGGCTTGAAATGCATTGCAACTATGAATTTCTTTCCCCCTCCCCGTCCCCTCCCAATCAGTGCTGAAAATAATATGCAGCGAGATTGACCAAGTGTATCATGCTTATGCAACATTGAATTGAGGGAGTGGGAACCAAATCTGAACAAAGTGTTCCAACAATTACGAGCAAGATTGTATCTGTGTAAGCGTCATACGACTCTGAGTGTACTGCAAGCATGTGCACACTGGTTGCTACTTGCACTATAAATAACTTTCCTTCCATACGTTGAAAGGCAGAGACCTGGGGCAGTGGCAAAAAATTGAGATATGGGCCTAAGAATTTAAATAAGTGAAATTAAAACAAGCTCAGTTACTTTATTAATATTGTTGGTAAATTCATGTCTACTGAATGATAAATTTGTTACCCCGTTTGTTCTCATGCAATACAAAAAAATCAATGGTTACCACACTCGGCCTACTGCAGCCTTGTGTGGTATGGCACCAAAACCATTGATATCTTTTTGTATTGCATTAACAAATAGGGGATACTACTAATAGTATTGACGGTTGGAGACAAACAAGTGAAGCAATAGACATCGGATACTGAACCAATACTTTAATCGACAACACTACTAAAAGGCACATGTACAGTATGGCATTAGATACCAACTGCACATACAGTAATCAATACTAACCAATTGTAATGAGGACATTATTAAGTACAGATAGGCAAACTGGCTTATGCAAAATTGAGAAGAGTAGTACTTTTATGATATATAAACCATTTCTTACATCTATAATAGGATACAGTTATTACCCAATCGAAAGGCCAAAAAATACATCGGTCCTCAAACCGCATGTGTTGCCTGCCATCACGGTTTGTAATTATAGGTGACCTTTGACCTCATCAACAAATGAGGGATCCAATGTTGCACCTGTGACTCAAGTTGGTTCAAATTTAAGTTCAACTTTTCATATTAGGTCAATTTTAAATTTTCAGCCTATCTTACAACTTGACCTCACATGACCTTTGACCTTGGTATGTGACTTTGACCTCATCAGCAAATGATGGATCCCATGATGCATCTATGAATCTATGACTCAAGTTGAATCCATCGAAGTATGTGGATATTACAACAGACATAATCAACAACAACAGACAACAGTGGACAAAGTGATCCCTATGTGTCTTCCTGCCTTAAGGCAGGCGACACAAAAATGCCATGTTCCAATTCTTGTGTAACAATGGGTTCACACAAACCACAGGGAAGCACAGCAAATTTTGATTAGATGCTTTGCTCAACCCCATAATGAATCTTGTGAGGTGCTCATTTTCATCCAGGAACTTGTACCAGAGAGATCATATTTACAAAAAATTCCATTGTGAAATTGGATCGTTCGTGTTCTTGAACAGTGCCTAAATATGCCGTATAAAGTACCTTTGCACGTGAAGTTAATCTTACAAAAATTAGAATAACATAGGAACAAAAAGCATTTCAGGAACTGATCTTGAAATTTAAAGCAAAAGGTTAAATTTTCGATCATAATCATGCCCGAATTGTCACCTGCCAGATGATTTTCCACCTTAAATTTACAGTTCGGCTGCGCATGCATATTCAAACTTTTAGAGCAACGTCATAAATATAGTAATTTTTTCCGGCATTTATATTACGCTCTGAACCTTATGTTTTTAGCTTACTTGAGGCTGGTACAAGTTTCCTGATGAAAAAGGGGCACTTCATGAGATGCAAATCGTCTATTCCTTGTGAGCCATGTGATATGTTTGGACCCATTGATGGGCAACAAATCCTATTATGTGACACTTCTAAAGGTGCCAGTTAAAGGTGCGTGTTCCGATCGTCTTTGGGACCCCCCTGATTTACCCGGAAGTAGTATTGATTTTGATATCAGATGAAAGGCCGTATTTTTCTCATTGTCGTCCTGAAATTTGAGCCCTCAAATCCGTTTCATTCCCAAGATATAAACAAAAAACTGCCGTTTTAGTGGTTAACCATCAATATTAGCACAGTATTGAATAGGGCTTTGCAACTTGCATTATTGCGTCTACCATCAAAACCGCAAGTTTGTTTCCCACGGTACTTGATGGGGTGTATGTGCAAGTGCCAGGCTCTCATATGAAGTAGAGAAACAAATACACATAAATCGGAACAAGCACCTTTAAGACATTTAGTTCTACTTGATGACATGGTGAGCATACCTAATCATTCCATCGGGCTGACAAATCCAGTACACACTCAGACTGGTATTCTGAAAGAAAGTCCAACTTTAGACCTGGGTTTAAACCAGAGTTAGTCCTACAGGAGTGGACCTTTTTTCTTTCAAAATACTGTGAAAGTTAATGTAACAGGTGGGAACGACCCATCCGTGAATTTTCTCATCTGTTACATTTGACTTTCACAGTATTTTGAAAGGAAAAAAAGTCCACTCATGTAGGACTAACCCTGGTTTAAACTCAGGTCTAAAGTTAGACTCCCTTTCAGAATACCAGCCTCAGTGCTGTTTGATGTTAAACCTACCACCCCACATGTTTTCTTGTAACCAGGAACTCAATGTGGTTATTGCATAATAAGCTCAGAGACCGAACAAATGAATGTCACCCATGTGTTCTAGTTATAAATTCATAAGCCAGAAAACTGGAAGGTTGAGGGTTGACTCCTTCCAACTGTTGATATACGACAATGGGAAACTTACACTGTGTACTGTTACTAATTCCCTGGTTGGAAAGTGGGAGTTCTTACACTTATACAGCATGGATACCATCTTTCCTACACACAGGAAATGGTTGTTGAAAAATTCAGGGAAATCCCCTAGTGGTAACAGGATATCCAGTGGGGTCCATCAGGAAACGTTTGCTTTCACCACATAAGGAAGTACACATGCTCAATGTTACTAAAAAAGCGGTTTAAATTAATAGTAGGTATCCCACTCTTACTTCAGCATTCAAATTTCCTTCTGTCTAAAAGTCTGTTATTTGAACACTTCTCAATTGAAATTTTTGGCCCCTGTGTTGATCATCTGCAAGCTAGAGATGCAGAGTAAAGTCATTCCCACACGCACAGGACATGGGTATAAAGCCATGTTGCCACAATCCACCGTATACATGTACAAAAACACCACTCAGTGGTATAACAAACACATGAAAAGTCTTCCTACATTTTGTGACCTCACTTGCGGACCCGACTCTGAATGAGCAGCCTTTATGGAATAACGTGCACGTGATACTGTAATTCAACTGGGAGCAGAAAAATTGGGTGCAGAAAAAGTGGGGTCACAAACTGTACCAACACCAACATGAAAAAAAACACAAAAACTGTTCAAACTAAGCAATGTGTAGTCTGTTGCCATACACAAATTAAATTCTCTTAGATTTATAAAATAAACTTAAAAAACAGCTTCTACGTTAAAAAAATGAACAAAGCTAAATCATATTACCCGAATTACAAGTTCATCTGTGCTGGTATAACAAAATACAAAAGTTTAAAACACAAACTTCAAACCAGAACAGTTGGCAAATACTAAAATATTTTGTCTGCAATTGGCAAGCCCTTCTCAGGACCTGAACAATCTTTGAGTACCAATCAATGGTTCCCCTGTTCCTTAGTAATGGCATCAGTTAGCAAAGTCATGGATATTTTTGTACCACATTTGAACTTTATCTCTAGAAATGGTTTCCTATTTGCAAGTGAATTTTCATCATGGCCGCGATGTGACAGTGTCATGATCAGTTTACAAAGCCCAAAATGAGTATATCCGGTACATTCTCTGCTTTGTGCTTAAAATGCAAAGGGGTACTGTCTACTAATATGATGAAAAAGATAAATGAGTTAAACAAACTTATATAGTTACTACACTAACCGCATAATGCTATGGTGAATTAGCTGCCATCTTGATTTCAATCATGAAGGATAGTTATGGTGGATTTATACTTCATTGACAGATGTTGGCCAGCACTAACCTTTCACACACCATTTGCGTGCCAGAGGCATAACACATACGCTATACGCATGAAAAGCAGGTGTGAAGGCTATAGCAAGGCGATGTCTGCCAAGATAATTATGGACTCGCCACAATGTACCTCAGACTATATTCAGTTATAATAATGCTTGGTATCTTTGATTTCAGTTGCATAGCAAATCATTAACAATTCATTACCTAACTGCTGACACAACACAGCCAATGTGTCACGGTATATTGTAATTACACCCCAAGTTATGTGTCAAACCAAGCACTTCTTTGACAAATTTACATGTTGTATAAATTGCCATGTGGTAAAAATCAAATGTTTACCATGTATAATTGATACCAAATAAATGCTGTGGTATATCTTTCATATCAATAATTGGTTTTTTGCTCAACTTGAAAACTGACAGCAATGGAACAATAGCACCTTATGTCCTAGTCAAGATTGAACACTTACAGGTTTACATTCATATGGGAAACATCCAGGACTGCCATGCATTTTCTCAACATTTTGGCTTAATGTTATGAATTTTAAATTGTCAAGAATTGGCAAAAAAAATTCTCAAGGACTATGCTGTCTTGTCAGGTTGCTTTTTTTTAAAGGCTGCTCCGCATATTTCCCCGAGGATGGCACCCTCAACTTTCTAACAAATCATGCTTTTTGCATTATCATTAAGGCCTTGTCCACATCCTAATCAAAAAATTTACATTTCAAAATCTCTGAGTCAGCATTTAAAATTATTCTTTTCATACACAAGACTGGGACAACTTCAAAATACCAATCCTAATTCCTATCAAAAGTTTAAATGATATTCAATCCACAGGTATCCAAACTGTTTAAAATGTGTAAAACTGTGACCATAGGGTTCTAGCATGCAGGTAAAACCTTAAGGAACGGCTGTGAGCATTCACAGAATACTCAGAGGGTGGTATCAGTCCATCCCACAATACACCATTTGGGGAAATTTCACCCAATAAGGTCATGTGATCCACAAAAAATCCTATTCTTAACACATTATTTAAACTTTGACTTTCATGCTCATTTTAACCCAAAGAGTGCTAGTTACTTAAGGATTTTGATCATGATCTTCAAATGTTTTGTGGTCCTTAAACTAACTTGAACAATTTATCCTTAAGTCCTTACATGTGTTAAGTATTGTTTGTAGTTTATTATTTATTCAGGTAGTTCCTTCACTACAAAAGAACACTGTGGTCTCCCAGGAGGCCCTGAAAAAGAACATATTTATACAAAATAAAAAAATACACAAGTAAAAGACTAAGTTGGTAGAAAACACAAAAGTATTGAAACATATGAACAATATACATTAAAAAAGTAAGAAAAGGAGCACAAGTTTAATTTGCAATGACATGTTTGAATTGAAAAACAAGCTCATGTTCTCAAAATTTAATATGAATATTGGCTGGGAATTATTTCCACAGTACAGTACAGTATATGCCATTGCAATGCATTATGATTGGTTCAATTAAACATTCCTCTGCCAGAATACCCTTTTAAGGACCTACTGGTCTGAATTACTGCATGAGCACTTGCCCTACACTTGATCAAATTTACACAATCCCATCAAGTCAATGCAGGTTTATAGTCCTTCTCTTCTACGTGCAGTGAATATAACCTTGATACAGCCTTGACGCACGTGTCAAGATATCCATATTTGTTCCACAGTGAAAAATGCGTCACTTTAGACAGCGCAATACGGTTAATGGTGAGACCATCAAATTCGCACGAACTCACTGACGGAAATTAGGAAATTTGGAGGATGAATGTATTGCTAATGCTACAACTACATTGAAAAATATTGTGCGTCTACAACATTTACTATACTTCAGGCATCAAACATAATTACAAAACATTACCATCAGGCCATCATTCCAACATACAATCAGAAGTTGCCTTGAATCAATTACCATCATTTCTGTACTTTACAAGAATTACAATTATAGTCTTACTGTTTTATAATCTTTTCACGGACACCACGATAACATCCTGCAGTGTGTACACTCCAGAAGTTTACATGGCTGAGCAAATAAATAGTACATTACTGAACCTACAAGAAGAGTGATCCAACTGAGTTCAGTCAGAATTTCAAACGTTCATCAGTCAAAGGTTTGTACTTCCATAAGGTCTGACATTGCAAACTATCTGCTGTTCCCAAAGATTCACTATTAAAGGACCGCTTAAAACAGAATCGATCACCTATACTTTAACCAGTGTTAATTTTACCCTGGGTTAAATATCCCCATAGAGGATAACAGGAATTTAACCCATGATCGTGGGTTAAACCCTGTTTAACCCTGGGATAAACAGTTAACCCGCTTTTGTGAATACCGGCCTATGGATTTTTTTCACAAAAATGCTTAAAGACAAAAACGTTGAATCTGATTATCTCAAACTTTGAAAGGGTACTCATCTTGGATTCCAAAACAAACAAAATATATTTTGAACTCTCTTGTGTTAGCCTTTAAGGTAACATAATATTCAATGAACAAGCAACACTGTCATAAAGGGGGTGTTTTGTTGCCAAGCTTTGAGGGTCACTTCATACCTGTCAACTAGTAAACGATTACTCTTATTAGTACGATTTCAAGATTTTTGCAGAGAAAATCTTACTAATAAGATTTTTAAATTTTTGCAAGAAAAATATTTCTAAGTCAAGAACATTCAAATTTGGTGTCATGGCCCCTTTGTCAGCCCCTCCTGGGCCCTTCAGGCACCCTAAGGCAAGCTCCTGGACCCCATCAGGTCCCAAAGACAGACCCTTGGACCCCATTTTGCTAGTGTGAGTGCCATGGTGAGCTCGCACTTTCATAATAAGATTTTTGACTTTCCAATGTTGGCAGTAGGCACTTTCATGTTTGTAAAAACAGAATCTCGGCCGGTCCTGGACTTTTCCATTAATTCGTAGGGTAATTTTAATGTTTTACTGGTCAAAATCACTTCACAACGCTCATTAGGTTAAACCATGTTGTCAACAATTATTTTACATTCAATTGTTCAAGCACAATTTGCAAATTTGTGAATGGTTGAAACATTTAATTCCTAGGTACATTAAAGGAGGGCGAATTTGTCAGGATAAATTACAGTTACTATCATAATGTAAAAAACCAACAGATGGGAAAATCCAGGATAGAATTATATATATTCCTAAAATTCATATTTGCTTGAAGGATGTTTTGCTTAACATAAATTGCTGTACTCAGGGTTAATTTTATCGGCAGGAAAGGGTATCTATGGATATCATATTAAAGGCACTACCAAGATCATAAAACTGGAATGATTTAATTTTTTAGGAATAAGCTTGATGAAGAAATACCAAATACACCGTTTTCTATGATAAATTGGTTAGGCCAAAAAAAAAGGAAGAAATGTGAAAAATGCAAAAGCGAAGTGTGCTTTTTTCGAAAAAGTTAATGTGAAATGCAGGGTTTTAAAAAAAATAAGCATTTTGGCCCACTTTTTTTCATTTTTTCGGTCGCTTGCGGCAAATTTTCAATTTTTTCTGAAAATCTTTCCCCAAAAAAGGCCAGTGAGCAAAAAAACTAAACAAATAAAAATGCCACTAAAAAGACCATTTAAACCAAAGGCATGCAGTCTTCTGAGACAAACTGTTTCTGCACTTAGAAGGCAGAAAACAATGAGTGATTTGAAATTATTGTAGCTCAAATATCTGAATCGACACTAAAGTTGCAAGTGCAGCTTTGCAATTATGCAATTGAGTTATTTATTGCAGGCTAGAGTATGTTAGCAGACTGCACCTATAAATATGCAAAAAATCTGTTTTTGATGAATTTTTAGAATTTCTGATAGTGAAACACTGATAGTGCTTTAATGGGGGCAAATTTGTTTTCACATTCTTCTTATTCTTTTACCATGGACATGTTTGAAAAAACCAAAGCCCTTGGAAAAACACTAAGAATTGTGCAGCTTTCCATTCTCAATTGAGTTATTATTTGCAGGCTAGAGTATGTTAGCATGCCTGCACTATAAATATGCAAAAAATCTGGTTTTGATGAATTAAACAGCTTTATCATTTAAAGGCTGGTTCATTAAAGGCCGAATTTTAGACACTTATATTAAGTGAAACACTGATAGTGCCTTAAATTGGGGCAAAATTTGTTTTCAACAATTGGTATCAGATGTTTGTCTACTCAATAAACTGTTCTCACAAATTTGATTATTTTTCTGACCAAGGGCAAACATTATTAGAGCAATCAATTTTCTTTATGCAAATTGACTGAATTGGCTTATATTGCAGAATGTACTACATATGTTATTGAATATGTATTAGTTTGTATTATCAAATGGATAATTTTTCCAGAATTTAAAACTGCATTTACCATGCAATCTTGTTCAATGTGTTATGCAACAAGACGGTCTTGGAGAGGGAGGGTGGGGGATGGTGGGGCTCGCCAACAACATTACTTCAGCATTTTTTTCCACACGATACTTTTCTCACAAATTGTATTCGTGACAAGGAACAGATAAAACCTCCCACAGTTAGTGAAGTTACAACTACTGGAAACGAGATTTAGATATCAGTATTACAGTTGCCATGGTTACAATCAGATGGAAGATATCATAAAGTCCATGATAATTTATACTATTATATTAGACGATGAAACACATAGGCATGTGGTCAAAACTTGACTTACTTTCAATTGAAGACAACGTAATAAATATATGCTATACTCAACATATATCTTTGGACAGAGGGAAATTAGTACCATCTTATTAGTACATATTATTGCTACATTTACACTAATTATAAATACAAAAATATTCCTATGCTACGGTAGATAGGGGGGATGTGTTATTTGCACAATTTTGACTTTTTAATTGTGAGGCCCCCATGAACATATGGATCCCCAAGACAAATCAAGAATATAAAAGATTTTTTCAAAAAAAGTTGCATAACCCCTGTACATGCCCCTTGAAAATTTTTGATGACAAGGGTCGAATTGACAAGGTTTCAGTAGCAGCGACAAATTTATTGGCATTTCTTAAGTACAGAAATGCCTCATATGAAGCAATTTACCCATGTTAGTTGATATGTAGGTGTCTAATAGTGTTAGAGCTAATTATGTATATTTAATTGTTGAGTAGTAAAAATATTAATTGATAAGGAAACCAACTTGTTTAAAAAATAATATTTGAACTTCCAGCATTAACAGGTGGCCAATTATTAAATGAAATTAATTGGTTTTACCTATATTGATGGTCACAGTATTGAAGTGGAAACTTTTCAATAATGATTCTCTATTCCTCTTCAATTTCACAGCATTCCATCTAGTTATTACTAATTTCAAAGATCAAGATTCTATTTTTAAGAAATGAGGGTCATGGAGAAGACTGACTCCAATAAAGGAGTGGTCTTTAGGTGTTTTTCACACCTAGGTGATGTTCCATATGTCAGAGTTATATTTTATGAGCTTCTTTATTAACTAGTTTCCATATCTGGTACTTGAGATGAAGAAAGAAACATAGTCATACTGTCAATGATTGGTCTTAATCTGTGTCTAATACAAGTTGTAGGATATAAGTCATGTTTTATGTATGGGAAAAATTAAAATGTAGACTAGAATGCCTGGTGACCTGTTGCCTAATATTAGGTTGTCTTTCTTTCAGAATGACTTGCAAGTCATTAAAAACATCAAAAGCCATATCGAATATCGGAATTACCCTTATCTGAAGCAGTGTTAGGAAAATATGGGCCATTGAATGCTAGTTATCCTTTCCGATTATTGATCCTGAAACATCCTGTAGTGTACAGCAGGTTCTTTTTCAGAACTGACCACCAGATTTCACACACACCTTTCCCAAGATGTCCGGCATGCCTCAAAAAAAATAACTAAGACTGACAGATTTTTTATGTGTTTAATAGCCTTTCGGTTGAACAAAATGGATGGGGTATCCAAGTAGTGACATCACCCTGTAAAACTGATAAAAGATATGTCATTAATTAACATGACCGCCATAAAACAAATTCAAATATTAGTGGGGAAGTGTCTGCGCACACATGTTTAAAGTTAGTGTCTGTGCAATTAGTTTGAATGCTGGCAGGATGATAGATTACCACACATGAAGGAATTGGTTAAGGCCCCTTCTGGCCTGAAAGAGGAAGTCCAGATTGCAAACAAACTTTTTAAGATAAGAGACAAATGCAAGGAATCTCCTTGTAGGTTTTCCACAGAAAGTAAACAAAAGGGTTTCTTTGTTGTAGGAAATTGGCCATATTCGGGCACTTTAGATGAAGCTATCTATGCCCAACACCTTTTCAAAACTAAGTTCTTCAAGTGTTTCTAAAGTGTTGTCAAAATTTGACATTTGACGGAGAGTAGTAATGTCGAGACTGACATGACCATCGATAGCGGACCTTATATTTATGCAGTTTTAAACTATAAGCCATTCCAGGCGTATAAATTTACACCTGGTAAGCTCAGTTTATGATTCCGCAGTTATAACTCTGCTTCACCAATTAACATACACTAGAAATACCCTGGTTTTACCCAATTTTGGGGAAAATTCCACCTTACAAAGTGTTTCAATCTTCGAAAGCATTTCTTTACATAGAGGGAGTAAAATTTGATTAAGCTACTTTATCGTCCCAGACTTTTGCAAACAAACCACTCATGCATTACTTTCTTCTTGATGCAGGCCAAATATTTATCTTACATACATTGAAAAATATTACACAACATTAAACCCTCTTTGGGGTTTTGGGCATTATACGGTATACGCACTGAATACTAATAAGAAAATACTATCCAAACTGAGTTGCATAATTATCAAAAATGTTTAATGCATGAACAGTGTCCATGTCCTGCATTTAAACTTGTATAATTTCCTTCATGTCCCATAATCGTCTATTTCACAGCACGGCATGAAAAGTAACTATTGCCTTTGTGGTGAAGTCATAGCCACTTTTATTTCCA
>JAMKCH010022055.1:0-20588 GCA_023653785.1 Ophioderma brevispina
TCCCTCTCCACCCAGGGTGTGTAGCCAGCAGAAGGTCTGTAATTACCTCAATTAGGTATTAATGGTTTGTAAGTGTCTTAATAAGCTCATTTAACTTATTCGACTTTTGTATTTGTAAAGTAATTTTGGGGGTTTTTTATCTGACGATTCAGATGAATCCTTTTAAATGGTGTGTGCGGGGAAATTTAAGAAATTGGGTCATTTGATGGATATGAAGCTTCTGTAAATTGAACTTGTAGCATATACGATATAATCAATGAAATTGGATTGTAACTTTAGTTAGGTTATGTGGATAGGTCAGTTCTTTTAGAAAATTGCGCATTTGCTTAAATTAGTGTAAATCTATATGTATCCAATAAGGATCTAATTGGGAATTCAAGTGTGAAGTTAGGCTATAATATTGGATCGGTATACCTTCTTTGGCAAATTCCTGGGGAACCACAACGGCTTAGTATACCGTATTACTGGTCACAGGGTGCATTCGGATTATAACAAAAACTTCGAATGTGAAGTTAGGCCTGTTCATTCCGCGGTACATTCTTGGCAAAGTGTGAGGAGTGGGAACCTAACGGTATTAAGTCACACAGAAGACAGCTCCCGACCAACCACGTCCCAACACCACAAGACCGCATTTTTTTCAAAATCGGCTAAAATCTTGTT
Source organism: Ophioderma brevispina (assembly GCA_023653785.1). Lineage (NCBI taxonomy): Eukaryota > Metazoa > Echinodermata > Ophiuroidea > Amphilepidida > Ophiodermatidae > Ophioderma > Ophioderma brevispina. Next base: position 661 of record JAMKCH010022055.1, read on the forward strand.
CAAACTTGCAAAATTTACAATTTTATTACCAACCAGGAATGATTAGTCTGGAGTATCCCCGTCAGTCAACGAGACAAGGGATGATGAAACGCCTGAGCAGTACGCGCAGCATCATGAAATCACACAAGATGCGATTTAAGCCCCAGATCCCTGAGAGGCGATGCGGGATTGCCCGCGATTGAGAAATCATGCGAGCGTCCGCCATCGTCACACAGACTTGTCCGTCAATCGTGTCGTGCGCAGTCACACTATAAAATTCACCCTCCCTACGATCATTCCCGATAAAATGGCACGAAAAAACCCCGAAAACAAACATCAAGGACTAGTGGCACAAAGTTGCACAACAGTCCTTGGTGGTGACACGTTGGTGGCACAACGGTCCTCACATAGCGCGCAATTGGTCTATATACGTGCCATTAATCGCAGACACTCGCAGGATAGTCGTACATAGTCTTCCACAAATCGTGCTATTTATCGCACCACTCTAAAACAATGACCACTCGTACGATAGCGGCGACTACTACGACTTGACGTGACACCATCGCACGACCAAATGCGATTGTAGGCGACTTGTATGCGCGGTCAAAAACTTGGTTCAATCGCAGAAGGTTTTGAACATGACCGAAAACCTTTCTGCGACAGGAGGGACTTCTGCGACTACCTTTTTTTGGCCACAGCCGCGATCGTCGCCGATCAGTGGCACACATTTTTAAGCATGCCGAAGGACTGCTTGCGTTTTGCCAATCGCAACTAGTCGCATCTAGTTGTAACCTGTCGTATATCACAGTTGACTGTGCTTTTAATTGGCGCGCCACTTGTTCAGTCCCCGCTTAGTCGCCGACCTTGAAACGACGGCACAAGTTGCTGGCATGTTCACTGTCAAGACTGGTCGTCGATGGTCGCCGAGTTGTTGAGGCCAAGAAAGGTACCGTACATTAAAGGCCCAGGTCACACTGGCGAAGTCGCCGACTATCTTCTGAGTCGCCGAGTTTAGTCGCCGATTAACATGCCAAGTTGGCTTGCATTTCTATAACCGCTTGGGGCAGACTCATTGCCGACCACTTTCTAACTGCACAAACCCTCATGATGCGCACCAACTCAGCGGCTACCGCTTCCAAACCGCTCTAGTTAAGCGACCTTCCGATTCCAACAACCCGCCACGAATTTTTTTAAGCTGCAAGAAAAAATCTGGCGGTTTTTTCAAATTGCACGTGCTCCCGACCACACAAGACTGCCAAAGACTGTACGAGACAGTCCCAGGACTGGACAAATACACCTGAAAGGAAAATTACTCACGATTATCGAAAAATGGCCAATCGGCACCAGTCCTTGATCAGTCTGGAAGCGGTTTTTAGCAAATAATCGGTAAGGATACAAAAGATTGTACAGAATCGCCCAGATTTGTCAAGAATATAACTAACCTAGGGGCAGGCAAGTCAAACATGCCATCGCATGCTATAAAAAATTTATGCACGTCAAATAGTTTAGATGATCAAATAAAAACCCCAGGGGGACACGTCAATACATATGCTGCCGGGGACCTACAAGAGTAGGGGTTAAAGTTACTATGGGGGTCAAATGGTTAAAAGCTCTAATTCTAATGTAATGTAGCTTCAAATATTCCTTAGGTAACCAGGAGTAAAAAAGTCAAATTGGGTCACATGCGGTGGTGCCTCCTTTCCAAGATATTTGGGACACAGGCTAAAGGTCATGTTTATTTTTTTTTGTTCAATAAAGGTTCAATGTTTTAACATTACCAGATTTACTTGTAAAAATATTTTTTAGAAATGTTTAATGATACTGATTCCAAATATGAAATGCTTTTGCATTTTTGGTTATCTTCTGTTATACTGGAAGGGGTTCAAATTGCCACGGTAGAATCTATGGGGATGGGGACATTACACCTCTCCCTATTAAAGGGACCCAAACCCTATGCAAAATAAAAGGCATATGGACTCAGTATAATTAAATATTTTTTGGAAATTTTTTACAAAGAAATCTAGTATTACAAATGTGACCTTCTTGAATAAACAACTGACCTTTACCTTTAGCTATTTTCCCAAATATATTGGAAAGGAAGCACCACAGCATGTGATCAAATTGACTTTTTTACTCCTGGTTACCCTACGAATATTGAAGCTATATTACAGTAGATTTGGAGAAGTTTAAACATTTGACCACCATGATAACTCTTGACCCCCTGTAACACCCCGCTGCAGCTGATTGACAAACGTGTCCACCTAGATGTTACTTATGGTCCATTGAAGCTACCCAGATAGGACACGCTTTTATAGCATGAGATGTCAGTTGCAATGGAATGTTAGGGTTTCCCCCTCCCTATTCAAGAAAAGAAAAAATCTGCTCACGCATTTAGAAAAATGGCCTATCGGCACCAGTCTTGAGCATCTGGCGTGTTTTCTAGCAAAAACCGGCTGGTATTGGCTTAAGTGGTTAGTATATATGTCGCTGAGTGCTTTTGGGAATTGAAAAGAAACTGGAATTGGATACATAAATATTTGGAACTTACATGATTTGGATTGGAAAATAAATAGGTGATAACGCCTGCAAATCTGCGCCACATCATTTCGCCATTGCTTTTTGGTTTTCATTTCTCGGGTGGTAAAGATCTATAATTTATGCATGATAGGTGAACGATATACTTACGATACATATTTAATTTATGTACTGTACATTATGTATTATATCTCAGGATATTTCAAACAAATTTTCTGACCTAATATTTAAAATTGGCATAATGGCAGCTTGGACAGGAAAGTAGAAAGTGTTTTCGTCACCTTGTACTTGCAAAAACTGCAAAAGACACAAAAACACCAAATGCGGCTAACCTATAAATCTAAGGTTTATTATGTAACTGTTTGAATGATATTATGACAAGTTGACATATGACAGCCCGTTCTTTTAATTTTTGGGTTGTTTAATCCTCATCCAACCAAGGGGTTTCTACTACATCCACGACCAAGGAGGGGTGGTTACCAACACCCCTCATTTGTTTCGTATTACGGGACAAACAATCATCTTATTTGGTAGATCAGTGTTAGCTACAAAATTCGTTTTCAAAATAAGTACAAATATATAACGTTTGTTTTAACAATATATGACGTCATAGTGACGTCTTAACTGAGAGCTTTTATTAAGAAACGTGATGTACGCAAATCTCCAAAACAAAGGTTTTTCGACCATTTTCGCCATTGCAAGCCAAAATTGAGTATTTAGGTATGAGGTGGTGGTACCTCCAATAGGGCCCTAAACTGACACCCCGCAAGGAATGAACTTACAATTACCTAAAGCCTTAGATCATCGTTTTGTTTTTGTGTCGAAAGGGAATCATCCGTGGGGGGGGGGGGGGGGGGGGGGGGGGGGTAACCAGTCCACTCCCCCCCTCCCCGGGTCGGGTGAGGTTAAAACCACGTGTTCTTGCCAAAAACCCATACCCCGAGATACACAAATATACCAAATGTTCTGGAAAATTATTTTAACAAAAATCTGTAAAAAGTCAACAGATAGCAGCCATTCGAATTTTCACGCCATCTTGGATTTACAAACCTTGTATAAAAAACCCCTGGAGTGCCAACCCAAATATAAATAGGCACAAAATACATCATTAGCTAAAATCCATTACGAAATGTAATAGCAATCCTTTTTGAAGGGCCATTTGCAAAATTCAGGCACATGGCAGACCATTTTGAAACTTGACATTTTGTCAAGTGGCAGACATGGGATTCGAAGTCCATTTAATGATCTTTTAATGCCCGACAATATTGATATGGGCACCAGAAATGCAAATACTGGTCAAGATGTACAAAACGTGAAGTAAAATTCACTTTTTCGGCAGCCCATTTTGGAAATTTGAGCATTGGGGCAAGCCATTAGGATTTGAAAGTTATATCAATCAATTAAGGCACGTCCCAAAAACTATTTAAATAGGACACCAAAATACCACAATGGTCAACGTATACCAAAGTTAGGATTTCCCACCCCCTCACAAGCGGACCCCGGGGACCACTTGCGGCACGTTTTTAATAAATCGGCGGCACCATCGGTTTCCGCGGGAAAAATTCAGTCTAGAAAAAACATCCTAACACAACACAAATGAACACAGTTACCAGCTGAGCGTGGACTGCAGGGGTCCGGACAAACCCCCACCCCTCTTGATCCCTTATTTATCCACTCGTAAATCTCCTTTCCCCCGCCCCCCGGACTATAATACACGCGCAAACACCTGAAATGAAAGCAACGTCCACGCATCAATACTTTTCGTATGAATGTTCTGCCATCAAAGTTTCAGAGTCAAAAGTCAATATCACCTGGACCCAGTTTGTTGTCGTTTGCAATAAAAATCAGTGTAAATTGAATCAAAATCAAATGAAGAAATATGGTTTCAAGTTGGAATACCAATTCTCTTGTTGGGTCCAATGATGAATAACAACTTTTTCGTGATTTTTTTTTTCGAAAGCGTATATTTTTGGAAATAATTAATAAAACCCGGACATCTACGTTAATGAACAGACAGTACCAACTTTCAAATTGCAAATTCTGTTATAAATAACATCAAGAAGGTAGAAAATTTGGGAATGTACGTCCGCAGCCTTCATTTTTTACCTTTTGGTCACATCTAACAAAATCAATTATTGTTAAACTTGAATAGCATATTGTTCAGATATAAGCTTAACTATACATAGGATTTACCTTTGATATGAAACAAAAATCCAGTTATGTGGAGACTTAAAATTTTTAAACACTGTTTTATGTACTTTTCTGTCTGTTACGGTGTCCCACGGACGCCAATTTGCTTGTTTGATTTTTAAGAAATGAATAAATAATATATAATAAATAATTTTACAATTTGGTTGACCTAACTGCTCTTTGCTGAAGTTATTCTATGCATGTGTTTTTGGGGTTCGAATTTGATGTACATCAAATGACCTTATTCCTTGGCAAAAAAAAGTGTAATGAATCCAATACTGTGAACAGACAAAATTATTTCCGGCACTTTACGTTAATGTAGCGGGGACGCTCGCAGTAGGTCTTGAACATGTATTTGCAAAAACAAAACACGTTTGCCCACGTTGGTCCGAACTTCAGGTTGTGTTCATGAATCAGAGCGTCGGTTGTTTTTGGCCGTCGGACACTAAGGTTTTAAATCTGGGAGTCTGACGATATTCTATTGTTCATTGTCTATTATACCGGGGGGGGGGGGGTTCTTAGTAAACTACAAACGCCTATACGGAGACGTTGCCGTTGGATAGGGTCGACAAAATAAGCCGTTTGGTATAAAGATGACCCCTTTTTTCCACACGGAGTTATAATTACGACCCCTTTTGTTTACACAATAATGTTAATTATCGGTGTGATTTGATGTTGTTGACAAATTGTTGGGTACCTCGCGATGGTGATATATAGTTCGTGAACGTAGTCAGCTCTACGAAGAATCGACATCGTATTGACTCTTCACGCAACATTAGTTTTACGGCTTCATTCCGTGTGGTCTTATGGAACCCGTACTATGGTACGTAGGATTCAGTTGACTCCTTTTACACCGGTCAAAGATCTGGCAAAGATGCTATGTTGCAAGAAGGTAGACAAGGATGAGCGGGCAGGTTGAAGGTCAGCAGAGTGGACTAGGATGTCAGGATAAATTCTTGTCGCCACGCGTAGGCCACCCATAGGTGGGTATTTTGGCTCATGCTCTTGAGGATCTTCAAATTTCGCATTAGAACCCTTGTGACTTGGTATGTGAGAACGAGTGGGAACATCCTTAACTGGAATTGAGGATGTGATAAGGGTGTCCCTTCCTTTGTTTAAAGAACTCTGTTATCTCTTCTGCTTTTGGTGGAAATCATCAGCACTGCAGCGACGTAGACGGAGGAACTGTGACTGAAGGATAGGGGACATTTTCAAGACCTACCATTGTGGCCTATCTCGTCGACAGAATTGTATGCTCATATATGCATAAAATAGCATTTACAATATATACATTTTAGGTAAAAAAGTTTGTTTGCAGACACCGCATTTCATTTGCTTTATGTTGATGAAAACCACCAAAACTGAAGGACATGGCATGCTAGGGCTAGTACTAGAAAAAAGCTATTTTAGCCATAATCATATTCTTACAGAAATAAAACCCAGTTTCTGAGGAGAGAAAGCTGCTGCATGTATAGACTTTACCAATCACATACATATTACATATTAAGGGGGAGGAAACCTTGTTTTAGAGGCAGAAGGAAACCAAAGAAACCAGGCTAGAATGCAACGCGAGAGAGCAAGCTTGGACTGTAACGAATTGCACGTAAATACGAGTGTGCCTGACCAAAGATCAAATAGGGTCCTCAACGGAGCAAATGAGAACCATTGCACTACAAGCCACTCCCGATCTTGTTTCAAGTGAAGATATGTGCAAGTCTGTTGTCAAGGATGCAAACAGAGATATCCTCGTGGGTAAAGGACACTTACTTTAAAATAGGCATGAGATATTTTTCCAATTAAGGCATTTGGTAAAGTGTTATAGAAGGAGTGGGTCTATACAAGGTCAAAAAATCTACTTTTTTTGACATTTTTCTTGGGGAAAATTTTTTTTTGCATTCCACTTGACCTATATCTCAATATCAAAGTGATATCATGCATTACTGGGGCGACAGGAATACCAACCCTGTCGGATCCACCCAGATGGGACCGGGACTTCCAAATCTGGCGTCCAACTCTTGTACGACCCCGAGAACCATACTTTCACTCTGGAAGGTGGAACAAAACCTCAAAATCCTGGACCATGCTTTGCTAAATATGGATATCATTTCTGTTCACAGTACTGTCTCGACGCTTCCGAAGTCTCAACATAGATCAAAACTGATCGCTCAGGACAGCCTTGCCAAGTCTGTACCAACAAAAGCCAGTTTAAAAGGGCTGGACTCCGCAAGGCAGACTGGGACCCAGTTGAGAAACCTGGTGGAGTAGAAGTGCCCAAACTAGACACAAACCTCCTCTTAAGTGGACTGGACAATTCTGACACAGCACTATGTAACTATATTAAGATAGCAAGAGAAAGAAAATCCCACGTGGCTGTCATCGCATTTATATCCATCCTGGGATGAAAATGTGATTCTCTTTACAATGAATTCTTGGATTCTGAACCACGTGCAGAAAGCGGAGTCCAAGGCTTCAGATTCTGACAAACTGCTTGGACGGAACGCGTGAGCGCTGGGAGGAGACGATCCAGGAAATTGATTTCACTCCATTGTAGCAGGAAGGCTTGCAAAACTAATAAACCGCCTCACCGGCAGAGTTTCCAAACCGTCGAATAGGGCTGCCACAGGGCCGTAGCACACCCCTAAATTCCACAAAAGGGGAAAAAGGTCCATTTTGCCCAAATTTTTATGATACAAAGTCCAATATTTTGAAAAAATATGATGGAAAGTCCACTTTTTGTGATGACAATGTTCAAAACGTCCCAAAAAAGGACCATTTTAGGGGTGTTAGGTCAATTTTTCCAAAAAAAGGTCCACTTTTCGAAGACACAGCACTCCCCCGTAAAGAATCCTGCGTACGGCCCTGTGTCTGCCAATACTCAATGTGAGCATGGAAGGGTCACTTTAAACCACCCTTCTCACTAGATGAGCTCACCTATGCTATCGACCAACTACAGAGTGGAAAGGAAACAGGGGCATGATCATATACGGCAGAGTTCCTGAGGCACTGCGGACACGACTGGTCTTGAACGGCTCCAGGAGTTCTACACACGTTTCCTTACCATGCTACCAACCAGTCCTGACCCAGCTCGGATGGTGCCATATCGAATCCCATCAGTGACGGAGCACTGTCAATCAGATTGTCAATCACTGTCAATCACAAATTGATATTGAGGCGAGCTTTGAAAGCGTCGTGAGGCAGGCGTCATCTTGGGTGGACCTAACTGCAACATATGACAACGTGTGGCACCAGGGCTTGACACTCAAGCTTCTCAGGACCATCCCGGATCGTCACCTTGCTGAAATTCATATGTAAAAATGCTTGCAAACCGTACACTGTTAGAAACATTTTCCGTGAAAATTTACGGAAATTTCTTGGAGCAGAATTTCCATACATTTTAGGGTAAATTTACAGATTTTCTGCATTAACGGATTCTTGACAGTATTTTTACAGAAATTGCTCTATTATGAGAAAAAAAGTGTGTATTTTAACAGAATTTTTCCGTAATTTAAATTACGGAACGAAAAAAAACAGTCCGGAATAGTGATGCCAGGAAAGGTTTGAATATTCGTAAATTAACATTTTGTATGTTTTTTGTTTTTTATTGTTATTGTTTTCTAAAACAGATTTCCGTAAATTACGGAAAAATCTGTTTCTTAATTTACGGAAATTTCTACCAGTGTAGCTTTGTTCTTTTAAAATACAAGTGCATGGGCAGAGCAGTCGACTGCGTCGTCGGAGGGAAAGGAGTCACACAGGGACCAGTGCTGATCCCATGCTGTCAACTTGATATCAACGATTTACCTCAAAAGACAATTCTAGGACCAACTATGGCTACGCCGACGATACTGGCCCTTCCTTCACTCGGACAGAAGCTGGACTGAAGTAGAAAGACACTTACTGACAGATATGGCCCTACCTTGCCAGCATATCTCAAGACTGGAGAATCAAGCTGATGGTGTCAAGCCAAGGACCACTGCTACTCCCCCCCCCCCCCCCCCCCCTATTAAAAACCAAAGAGGATCATCGCCAGCTTCAATCAACTTCAATTGAGCGCCTATGCCCATACAATCTTACACCAACTTATCTGGGAGTGAACCTTGATCGCCAGCTTATAGTTATAGTTATATGTGCAAGGGTATCTTCGAGGAATAACCTCTGTGTCGCCTTGCTGGAATCATGGCCTGATCTACAGCGCTGCTGAATATGCGATCCAGCATGGTGCAATGGTTCTCACACAAAGAAGCTGGACACAGTACTCAACGAGACCATGAGAACCATTACCGGCTGCATTAGTACCCACTCCATTGAGTTTCTACCAGTGGTTTCAGGCATTGCACCTGCCGTGTTTCGGAGGGAATATCACACACTAAACCGGTGAATAAGACTCTGTTGGACAACAAACACATGCTGCAAGCACTGTCAAAGAATCACACCAGCTCCGCACTGACAGACTGACTCTCGTCGACCCTTTCTGTCGACACGCTGCTAAACTTCCCAAGCTCTCAATTCAACATCCTACAGACATGGAAAACACTGCCTTGCTAGATACCCTAAGACCAGACCAATTCACGATACATATGACAGAAACTTCCAGCTGGTAGAAATCTTCCACTTAAACCCACGCAAACCATACATACCAGAAATGCGTTGTGCTAAATATTCTTTGAAGCTCCCCAGATAACATGGAAGATATTGGGCCAATATAGCCCAATATTTACTAATATCGGACCAGTATTGGCTTCAGTTATCGGTCCAATATTATATGCTCAACGGCCCAACATTGGACAAATATTGGGCCCGGGCAATGTTGGCACAATATTGGGCAAATTCTTGGTAATAGAGATGGAACCCAATATGGGAATATATCAAATATTTTTTGATTTGCGAAAAATAAATATATTTTCACCCTGCTTTATTTAAATAAATTAAATAATTTGAGCTAGTTTATTTTTGTTGGAAATTGGTATTATATAGGATAATATTTTTGAAATATGTGTTTGATCAAAACAATCGTTCCTTGAGAGATTTGAGCGTATTCTGTATGTTTTTATTGTTTCTCACCCTGCTATTTTAGGCAAACAATTAGCCTTAGCCAATATTGGGCCAACGTTATCCCAATAATTGGCCTATATGGGCTTTTGGTCGATGTGCACCAATATGAGCGCCAATATAGACCGTAAAGGATGCCGATATGAAGCGATATCACATTGCCAATGGAAAACCAGTAGTGGCCCAATATACGTTAGCAACTGATGCCGATGCCAAGATTACCGATGGGGAAAACCATTGTGGGGCCAATATGGATTGGTCAGGTGTACAACAACACATAGCCTCCGCTACAGAGTAACACGGTCACGAACGTACAGGAAATCAATTAGATTACCGTACCTGAATTTAAAATGGTTAAGACCTTATTTATTCGAGGCAAAGAAAACACATGAAAGTCCATATGCCAAGACAAGATGATACATCATTGCTAGACTCAGTTTCAACTTCTAGGCTCAATTACCGTCTCCGTAACCATAGGCGTGCCCAGGAAAGTTGGTTGTGTGGAGGGGGGCTGGGGACTGAAGATGTTCGAACATGACCCCCCCCCCCCCCCCCTCCCGAGCGAAGCGGAGCGTAGGGAGCGGAGCTACTAACGGGTGGGTCCAGGGGGCAGAGACTGAAACCGCATTTCCTTGCGTACTTCTTCCGACACTTTTTGATCTGCACTTGCATGAAAAAAATCAAAAGGTACCATAAAATCATCCATTTGTTCACTTGCTAAGCCGTATGTATTTGAAGTTGATGTTATAAGCAATTATCAGACCCAATCGTAGCGAACAGTCGATAGCATGTACTTGTTTTAGAACACTTGAAATCTACTAATCATATCGTCTATAGAACTCACTAAGTTAAACGCAAAATAAACCGATAGATTTTCGGTTTTGCAATGATGTCTACAGATGAACAATCGAATCCATGGATTAAAACTCTCGTCTAACCTGAGCCATTTTTTTGTAACAAAACTCCCTCCCCGGGGTGGGGGGGGGGGTGGTTACCACCCCCGGTGATTTTCGTTACTGAACACCCGATTCTTTGTAAATTTGGTACCAAAGGATAGGTCAGAGTTTTCTTCTTCTTTCTATTGTACCAAATAAGTACTAACTCCCCATTATGACTCCATACATGACGATATGTTGAGAAGTCACGAAATACTGAATATAGGTGGAAAAATGCAATTTTCGGCATTTTTAGCGACTCACATACTTATTTATAGCTCTCAAAAATGCTGTCATTATTAAAACTAGGGTCATTTCCCAACAAGTAGAGTAAAAAACCGTATGAAAATCTGACTTTCCTAACCTTTATTGGCAAAAAATTGAATTTTTTCACTGTGTGTGTCTAGGAAATGGCAGTTTTGCTGACATTCGAACTTGATGACGTCATTGTGACGTAAGCCTAGGCATGTTGGTACCTTTTTGGGTATCAATGGAAAGAGGAGACCATAGCTATCTATTGGTACCAAAGTCAAGTGTCTTGTGATGTTCCTGGTTTGCGTTAGGCATGTTGGTACTTCTCTTCCGAAGAGGGCGATGGTCCCCACAATCCATCACTTGGGATCACCCCTGTATCTTGACCTATACCCCGGTTATGTGGTTTTTTTTGGAGTTAAAGGCGGACATGTTGCCAATTGACAATTACATAAAGATTTGGCACCAAAGGGGTTTTTAGAAGCCCGGGAAAAAACCGAAGGGAGGGGGGTGGTAACCACCCTCCCCTTCGTTAGACGAGGGTTAATAGTTTCTACAACTTACAGACCTCAAAGATTTTGACAAAATACTTTTGAAGTACTTCGATTGAAGTTATCAATGGTATAGGACAGATATGGTATGATTTTCCTCAAAGATGTCTCCCGTCGCTAAAATCCACTGCGTTTCTTTTCCTAATCAACACTTTTGATGGGCATCCTTGAATTATAACCTTTATTGAGCCTCTTCACGAATTTCCTATTCGCAGTGGCACAGAATGCTCTGGAATCCTCGTAGACCACCAGTAAACAAGTGTATAAATTTCATAATGGTAGCATCTTTTATTATATCATGAGACACCGCCAACATCAATCTGGCAGAACTTACAACATCGCAGTTTGTTGCGCGACAATCTTGTTAACGAAGAGTTTACTCCAGGTCTAGCAGAAACTTCTATACGCCTCCGTTTCCAGCTAAAACGATTGATCTCTTATGGTCTTACTTTTTACCTTGCAATGAGATCATTCTTGAAATTTAAGTATCTTTAAAGAATACATCATACTCGTATTAAATTTGCACTGTGCTACTTTATAACTTTGCGACCCCATCAAACAGTAGCTGCTCTCGTATTCCAAGAAACATTAGTCTACATCATAGCATGTTTTGTTACCCAATTAAAGTGTCAATATGCAGATCCTAAGAACTTCTAGCTGTCTCCCCGACTCTCGAATACTTCAATTAGCTTCTCGAACGTGCACGAATCGTATCATTAAATAAAGTATTTTAGTGTTTAGAAAGTATGGTCAAACATTTTAGATATTGCTAAGCATGTTTTAAATCGTAACATATTTTGAAAATTTAACACTAGGGCTCATAAATCTAACGTGTTCAGGATTTAACATTTTTAGTCACAATCTACACGTGCTTGTCCATACTTTCCTAAACATTACAGTGTATAACATAGTATGTTACCATGAGTACACATGTGATCTTACATCCATTTCTAGAGCACTCTATTATCTGTTATTATATTGCATTTATGCAAGGTTTGTCAATTCTTCACAGATCCGCATTCAAGAATCCATTAAAAAAAATCAACTCTTTTTTTAGTACGATCGCCAACGCGAAATAATATTTCGATATCGTTAAGCTTTTTGATATCGTTAACTTTTGCAACTCCGGATTCATATTGTCACTGGTCGCGATAACAATGCAGTAAGGACCGTAACTTCGGCATTGTCTTTGCTTAGCTTTTACCAAGTGTCCTTCCTAGGATGGTTTGAACACTCTGTAAGTAGGGGTCTGGACGACTCAGGTTATCCGTATTGGTCAAGAAATAGACCTACGGAAAAGTATCATACCATGAGGTAGTTCTTTTTTAATGTTTTTCAGTGAAATGCCTAAATTTAACTGAACTAGATATTTCTTGTATCATACCCGCTGACGTGTCTCGTCACTCGTACAGGTTTAAGTAAGGAACTACACATGCGCAAAACTTTTCCACTATCTGAAGCAATCGTCCCTGATACTACTCCTTGACTAGATATCATTCGTATCACATCGACCTCACCAATAACTGAATATCACATAACTTCACATGAGGCCGCGCCGTATGTGAAGAACAACCCACACCATGGGTATTTTCCATATTACTTAGAAACCGTGAAAAATACCATTAAGTAGACATGAATTATGCCAGACCGTCAAGGGGTTATATAGGCCATTATTTGTGCAAGCAAGACCTAAGCTCGCAAGTTGTCATTCAAACTCACATTTTCATAGACTTTTTTCAGCTGTTTGAACTGGAATAATACTTTCAAACTAATTAACTACCAATTTTTCATTTCTTCCAGCCAAACGTTGCCAATTGAGACATTAAGTTGCCATCGCCAACTTTCATCCAAATGTGTGGACCATTTTGGTCTATACCAAAAGTTCCTAATTTTTTACTGCAAAGTGCCAATTCGCACTTTTTGGACACCAAATGTGCGACATTTGGTCTATACCAAAAATTAATATTTTTTACTGAAAAGTTATCATGCATGGCAACTTTCTTGGGAACATTCATTTTTGGTCGACAAAAGGTGAAAAATCGCTATTTAATATATTTGAAAGTAATTATTACGATGTTTTTGGTAAATATGGATTCTGATTTCCATTTTTGCAACCCTCCACTTCAATCATTCAACTGAAATTAAATATTGTAAGCCTTTGTGATACGCATTTTTCTTACATTGAGGATAATGAGGAGAGGGCCATGCGGATGATTTTTTCACCTCATTATTGACTTTGGTCACTTTTTGGACACTTCATCTATACAGCGTGAGTCAAAAAAAAGTCTACACTTCCTTGATAAGTTTTGATATTCCATGTGACTAATACTTTCATGAATGGTTGTAACTTTGAATAAATACATCCTCCTCATCTTTTGATAACCAAATTTATGGGTTATGGTGCATGGATGACTGCACAGGGGACATTAACGGAACCATGTCAATTGTGAATTGCGCCAATTAAGCCATAAGTAGTAATAAGAGATGGAACATCACATGATTCGAACAGTGGTTTCATTGTGTACATTGCCGCAATCACAATGGGACCTGGTTTCAGTAATTGTCCCCTGTGTAGTCATCCATGCAACCCCTAGCCCATAATTTGTATCAAAGAGATTTCATGAAGAATATACTACTATAAATGTTACAACATTCATGAAAATATTAGTCACATGGAATATCACAGCTTATCAAAGAAGTTTATACTTTTTATTGACTCACACGGTAGAAGACAAAACGACATGACGACAACAACAGTAACACATCCCACACAAAGTGTGGATTCATCATCAGGAGCTACGCAGCATTATTTCTGAGGGGGAAAGAGATTTTTTTTCTTGGTCTCGTGACGTCATTGTACTATTGGAAACATCCTTTAATTAGCAAGGCGTAACGCCGTGTCGCATGTCCCCATTCGAAGAATTTTCCCATTGGAATGTTCATAGTCTTATAGATTGTCCAATTATGGCCTGACCGTAAAGTTGAGTATATACAATTACACATTTTTTTTGCTGAAATGATAGATTAGGGTGTGCAGCATAAGAATCTGCCGGGTGCCACCCTTGGGCGTTTTGAGAAATCCAAGATGGCGGTCCGCATAAATGGATAATTAGCTATTCCATCAACCTATATTTTTCAAACTATGGAGATACTAGCTATACTATAGGATCCCATGAACAAGTGTATGGGGCACTTGTAACATTACGTCTAACTTCAAATTCCAAATGGAAGCCAAATCTTCATCAATTTTTTAAAATATTCCTATAACCAAATACCTGATAAAAATAAACATTAAGTACTTAGAGATTATGTTGTTAGACAATAAATGTATTTCTGATACTTTTGGAAGTTGAACTGACGTCAAAAATATGGCACCAAAAAAGTGATACTCAAAAAATACTTGATACAAATTTCTAAATATTACCTGTCAAGTATAAATTATTTGTGTCAAGACACAATTAGAAATATACATATGACCCTAACACCAAGTGATACCAGGTAATCCCGCTAATACAAAGGGTCAAATTTTAAATTGAGTGCAATATTGTGAAAAAAATGTACTTCCTGTGGTATTTCGGACAACTTTGCACCATATTGGTTTATTTTTTTTCGAATTTGCGCATTTAAATCAAATTGAAATGATTGTTGTCATTGTTAAGATCAAAGGTACATTTCTAATGTCATCGAACACTTTAATTCGATTTGAAGGCTTAAATAACTTATACATTTGTGTCAGTATTTTTTGAAGATGTTCACGTTTTTGCTGCCATATTGATGGACTTCATGTTTCAATTTTAAAATCTAGAAATACTGTTTGTGTCTACCAACATAACCTTAGTACTTCATGTCTATTTTTTATCGCAGGTATTTCCTGTTGTAGGACATATTTTAAAATTATTGGATTTGGCTTCCATTTTGATGTATGACTTAATGTTACAAGTGCCATATACTTGTTCATTGGATTCTATAGTATATCTAGTAACTCCACAGTTTGATAATATAGGGTTGAATAGATAATTATAATTTATGGCGACGCCATCTTGGATTTCTCAAAACGCCCAAGGATGCCCAGGTGGCACCCGGCAGATTCTTATTCTGCGCACCCTAATCTATCATTTTCAGGAAAAAAAATTGTGTATATACTCAACTGTGCGGTCACATGAACGTTCTCTCTATCAGGGGCTTTATTTATTTATTCTTTATTTGGCAAAATCGACAAAACAATACAAAAATAGCAAGTACTAATGAGACGTATTCAGCATCACGCAAACAACAGAAAACCAAGTCGATAAGCCAGGATAGCCCATAAAGTTGGCTGAATATGCCAACTTATTTCCAATGGGGTCCCAAACAAAAACTAGTGCCTGCAGAAAGGTGATAAGCTAAAAATTACGAAAGAGGAGGAGACGCCAGGGAGATAAGCTAGACATATTCAGCCAATTCTTGGTTCATTGCCATAGTAGAGAAATGAATCTTGACCTGGTATTTAAAGGAATTCTTTTGGTCAATGGACTTGATGGTATCTGGTAATGAGTTCCAGTCAAGGGTTCCATGATAGAAAAAAGACTTGGAAGCAAGACCTGTAACTCTGGGGACATGAAAATTGAATGAACTAGATCTCGTGCGATAATTATGAGTATTTGATATTCTGGTAAAAAAATGTTGTAAGTAAATGGGACCCTTTGAATGAAAGACATTAAACATATGATTGAGGCGCAGTTGTTTGACTCTGTCTTGAATATTCAACAGTTTAATTGAATCTAAGTGAACCTGACCAATGTGTTCTCGGGGAGACAAATATGAGTACAAAACGAGCCATTTTATTTTGGTGAACCTGTAATTTACGCTGATGGGATATGTTGGGACCTGAATACCAGGAAGTGCAGCAATAATCGATATGACATTGTAAAAGAGCTGAGCACAGATTCTTCCGTAATTTCTGATTGAGGTACTGGGAGTGTCTATTTAAGTTTACCTGCAACTTTGTTTATGACAGAATTTACCATGGTGTCTCCAGACAGGCATTGGTCAAGTGTAACACCCAAATATTTGATTGAATCTTGGGCTTTGAAGGCTCTTTGATAATTTGATCATTGTAAGAAAGATGAAAATCCGTAATCCGACCAAGTTTTGTTCTGGTTCCAAATAAAATGCATTCGGTCTTCCCAACATGAAGTGAAAGCTTATTGGATATTAGCCACTTGTTGCATGATTCTAAGCTGGCATGTTTGTAATATTTCCTTAAAACCAGCATGTTTTTGAACTTATTCAGACACTTGCATGCCGTCCTATACAACCGCTATATCGGCGTTAGCAGATCGTGAGCGCGAACCATGAAACGAATCTCTCTCTCTCTCGCTCTCTCAGTCCATGCAGCTGCCATCGCATTAACACTTACAGATCGTGTACGAGCGCGAACTGTGAAACGAGTCTCTCTGCTTTTCTCCTTTTTCTTTTCTCCTTCTCTTTTCCTCTTCTTTTTCTTCTTTTCTCCTTCTCTTTTCCTCTTTTTTCTTTCTCCCTCCCTCTTTCTTCCTTCCTCTTTTTTCTTGAGAACTTTGAGGGGGGCTTTAGCCCCCAAAGCCCCCCCCCCGGGTACGCCAGTGTTAACGTCCCTTCTGTTATAGTTTTTATCGAGTTTTTACCAAATGTCCTAACAAACAGTTATACGAAGAAGTAAAAATGCTGGATAGATTCACTGAAAATTGTAATTACTAGAAATTTCACTGGCGAAAGTAATGCAGGTAAGAATCCAAATTAATTGTCAACATAGCATGAGCTAGCTGAAACCAAGCTGTTGACGTAGGCTAAGTAGTCTCATATTACACGCCGATGTTTTAATGATATGCCGCTGGCGGCCATTGCGCTCAATTAATGTTCGCTCAATCTTTCGCTCTATATGTCCTGCAGTTGATACTAGTTTTCTGGCTCGTTTCAAGACATTCTCAAGACGAGAAAGAAATATTGAAAATACTGTTTAAAAAAGATGCGTAGAGCAATCGAGAACCATTTCTTGATCGTTCATGCACTGTCCATTAGAAATTTACTCCATTTGACTTAAGCGCAGCTCTCCTAATCTATCAGGAACGTTTGTTGTACTGAACTATGATTACGTGTTATTGCTATGAGAGATTTGCGGTGGCACGGAAAAACGAATTTGTATGTGAAAAGGCATTTTGGGGAGGTCTTCCGAGCCGCTGCTGTTCAGTGTTCACGGTCCATAGGCCACTGTGCTGTACAAAATGCGAATTTCTTACAGATACGACCGAATACGCACATAAGATTGGTTACAAATGGATTACTCAGGCTAACGGTTCAGCGATATGTGGATTACGAAATGTCCCTTAAAATAATCTTCTGGGTGGGCCAACTTCAATTTCCATAATTGCTACAACAGGTTTGCTAAGTTTTACCATAATAGCATACAGTTGGCACCAAAAGTATCTCGGCATGTTTTTCGATCAGTATTGTGCCAAAGTCCGATAATTTTGAAGTTTTCACAATATAGATTTTGTTGCCTAGGTCTTCGTCTTTTATTTAAAACCTCGCTTGTAAAAAACGTGCAAAAATGGCCGAGATAGAACGTCCGAAAGACGTAAAACCCCCAAACCAAAAGTTGCACTTGATGGAGTTTTCAATGTGGCAACTAAGCAGTGTATTGGGACCAAGAGGTTCTATATGAGATAGAGATGCAAAACTTATGTAATCGTTTAGAAATTCCATCGTCTCGCATGTTTTGCCCGCCACACAGAAAATGGAGTACACAATAAAAAGCAAATTGCCTGCCTCCGCTTCTTCCCACATACTGTGGGTGCCCTTTGCATATCACTAATCGGTAGTGGATACAAATTTGATGTATGATGTTAGAGGTGGCCAGGTGTAATAAAGGTGCACCTGGATCATTGTGCTCAGATACCTTTTTTCCCATAATGTCAATGCGCGCTTAGTTGAAAAGATGTATTCATTAGGCGGTTTATTTAATCAAGACGACTGGAACGTGCATGTCTCCGTTGTGTGGCATGGGTAGGACAAAATTTACCCACCAATAGCACCCAACATCCAACCAACCGATATTTTGCCGGATTGTTTGTATCGAATTGACATTATGTGTGTTACAAGCACCCAAACTAAAATTATTCCGTGCAATAGTCAAAATGTCAGCGCCCCACACGGACGCTGGTTTTTGAATGGGCTTCACCTCCTTGGTTGGGACACTAACGCCGGACCCAAATCAATATTGCTAGAAGGCTTACCCATCATTCAGTCGAAAACGCTCTTTGTGCAATATCAATACACACAAATTCTTGTGCTGTACCACGCAGTCACCATTGAAAACTCCAAAAAGGGCAACTTTTGGTTATTCCCCAAAATATTTGGTCCATGTTAACCTGCTGGACACGAGTGTCTTGTTTCACGTCTCTACTTGTTTTCCTTTTCCTGAAAGGGATCGCGAATGCCTTTCGGGTTATCAAAGGGTTCTGTACCTGGCGGAGGAGGTTCTTCATTTGCAACACGGTCACCTTGTACATGATTAGCATGATTAGCCTCGGCCGCGGCTACCGCGCGATTATTGTATTCCTTTCTCTTGGCTGCACAAGCATGGTTCATGGCTTGAACGGTTTTACATTTCCCATTTGTGTACCAATCTGTAAATCCATCAAACTGACATTTGGCTTGCGTGAAAATTGCTCGCAGTACTCGTTGGTCTAATACTGGTATTTCTACTATTTTCCCATTCGAATCACGTGAGAATCCAGTTAAGTTCTTTGTGGCTAGATCTTGGTCAGAGAATTCTGCTCGTAAAAGGCCTAAGCACAGTAGTCTGCCACGCACGCGATCTTCAGCTGTCTTCTTCCTCCCTTTCGCAAACGCTAACAATGTGCGATACCAAGAGATTTTTCTAACCATCCCGGAATCTCCTCCCAATAGCAAATGTTCTGGAATAGGGGCACTTATGAAGCGCGGTGCATATGGATCATCACTTACTGGAACTGGATCCGGTTGGACGGATGCAACCGGATCCGGTACTGGCGGCTTCTGGATTCGCAATGTAGGGATTTCTGGGTTTCGCGGAACCTTGGGGCACCCGGTGTCAGGGTCTGCCTCAACTAGGTTCACTGCTGCTGAGGCCTGTACGTCATCTGTATTTTGTGCTGGCAACCGTTCTAGTATCATTTTCAGTAGTTTACGGTTCTTTTTTTGTTCATTAACAACATGTTGCTGGGTCTCTTTGATGACATCCAATTGCGTTTGCAGTTGAGTAATGTTATTTTGCGTATTTGATGTAGCTGTACTTAAGTGTTCGACTGCCTTCTGGACACCTTGGAGAATATTCAACATCTGTGACATAGGGCTGTTCGTTGTTGATGCTTCAATCATGCTAGTGATTGCTGGAACAGTTGTAGTTTCTTTACTTTTAATTTGAACAAGGGGTTCA
>JAMKCH010022056.1:0-37172 GCA_023653785.1 Ophioderma brevispina
GAAAACAATCATACCCGCTCGGTAAATGAATCAGGTGAGTATGCGGTCACCGACCTAATATAATGTGTAGTACGCGTTGAATACGCGCTCACTAACCGGATACGAAAATTATCCAGTAGGTGGTACCCTTTGATAACTTTAGGCCATTATTATACTGCGTCACCCTTTATTTATGAACTCATAGTTGAACACAATAAATGAAAAAAAGTTGCCTGCCCAAAGCTTTGCTTAGGCCACGCACAACAAGCTCTAGATTTTTTGACAGATTTCCTAGGATATGGAAGTGGCTGCTAGTGCCTAATTTTGTCCATGACTATAATCACCAATTCTGCAGGTCACATCAAGCAGATTCTGACAAGAAGGAAGACGCCAAAACCGAGCCCGAGTCATCGTTATCGTACAGTGTCGCTGTGTCTGGTACACTAATGGCACTAGCTGTAGGGACCTGTGGTGCACTGGCCTTATTTGGAGCAGTGGTGGTGTACGTTTTCAAGGTACAACTCGGCAGTTTAAGAGACAGATTGCTATTTTTTTTGTCATGATCAGGTTTTATGATTTTTTGAAAACAAATTACTTAGTCTACCTCTTAAAAGCTCATCTTCCTTGAGTATTAGGTCTTCCTTTTTTTAGGTCATCCAATGAAACTGGAAAGACCTTATGTCTGTGTGTCTGTCTGTCTGTGTGTATCAAACATTTAGTATAGCCCTTTTGGTTGACACTTTTTCAACTTACTCATAGCTTTTATTGCAGTGATGATCAAGTTCACACTTGGTATGCTTAGGCCAAATACATTTAATTGTTTGTTTCAAAGCTCCTGCACACGGTAGTTTTATTGTGCGCATTAGTTTTTCAAAAAGTAAAAAAAAAAATTCCTTTTTAATTTTTTTAGAAAATCGTGAAAAGTAAAGCTCAAAATTCCAACTCCGATTTTGTGTTTGCGAGATTTTCGCAACGGCGCTGTCCCATCCGCCTATGCATATACTTGCATATATATATGCATATGCTTAGCCTTTATCATTGGCCCTTGTTTCACAGTATCACCTCGCAACGCACAACACTGCACTTTCTAGTAACTCCAAATCTTAGTTTCATTGGAGGTGAAAACAAACTCCCAAACAAACTTCGATTCAAGCTGATTTTGGAGGATTTTAAGGTACAAACATGCAAAATAATGATGTGTGAATAAGCATGCTCGATAAATCGAATATATCGAAATACCGGTATTTTTATTAATACCGAAACGGCGGTATGCTATTTTCTTTCAAAGTCGATATACGATACCGTTTTTATATTCGTTATTGTGCCGATTGTACACGATATCAAGCGGTATATTCCCGCCGCGGCAGTCAATTTCGGACATTGCATCATCCATAATCACGCATAAAAAACAGGTCAATATATAATGTCGATTCCGCGGCTTTTGTATGTACCTTCATAGCTTCACTTCCATTTGTCCACGTACACTATCATGCGAGGGCTGTATGGTCTGTTGAACACACTTCGTTACAGAATCTTTCATGTATAGTACCGGAAGTGTCCTCATGCATGCGCGAATGAACAAATTAAAATGGCAACTGAAGCACATGGATGTCAGAATATCGATCCCCGTGACCCGTTAGAAGTTCACACACACGTACTGTCTTACAATAGCGACCGACAGTTGCTTGAACCAACGAGGCTGTTCTATTTGTGTGCGTGTATTAGCTCTCATTTGCTCATTTCGATAAAAATACGGCATAAATTTAAGAATTTCAGATTTGTTGATGGAGATATTTCAGATTTGTTGATGGAAATATCGCATTTATTGAATTAACTCAATATTGTGTCGCAAATGAAAATAAATAAATTTAAGTATAATTTTTTTTTTTTTTTTTTTTTTTTTTTAATTTAACAAATTTTACTAAAGACCCCCAAAAAAGTACCGCAGCATTTCTAAATCCCCCCCATAAGTTACAAACCATTGTTCTTGCACGAAAACATAAAACAATATCAATAGTTCTGTTTTTTTTTCTGCAAATTTTTGACAACTTTCTTGCTCTTGGTGATCAATATAGCACACAATGTCCATTTTAAAGAAAATGTGTCACATTTTCAAAGTTGCACGTAGACATTATTACAATACACAACCATGCAATATTGTGACACACACTTCAGGGGAATTCCATCTTCACTGAATGGCAATCTATGAGCTAATATGGGCTATAGCTTTTACTGCAACGTTTAAACTAGAATTCGTCGGTTCTCGGCGTCGCAGCTCGCTATATTCAAAGAAATTAATCTGTGGGCCGCCCCAGTGAAAAAACTTAACAATTTTTTGACACACACATTACAATCCTACACCACCACACACACCACATACATACACAACACGCACATGGATTGCTAAGTGGTCCTGCCAGCTAATCTGTTGGCCCACAAAAAGGGAGAAAGTTTCTTATAATGGGTATTCGTGTTGGCAATATTGATCGCAATTGGTCAAAAGTTATCAAAATTTCGGGAAGAAATCGACATTGAATGATTTAGATTTTTCGGTGCCAGACCAATGGTTTGTAACCTATAGGTGTATTTAGACATGCGTTGCGTTACTTTTTTGGGGGTCTTATATAAATTCTGTTTGACTTCGTAATGAAAATACCCATATTTTTTTTATTTATGTCATTGGGGTGTGATTCCGAAAGTAAAATCTTCTTCTTCTAGATATATAATATTTGCATGGACAAACATTTTCTATCGAATATTATCAAAAAACCTTAAACAAACTAGCACAAATTTTGATGAAAATGCCAACTCATGGACACAACTCAGTGTCTTTGTAGGATTTATAAAAAATTATCCCAAAAGGATTTGTTCATCATTTTAGATTAAAAATCGAATAGCTTAAAAATTCAGATATAATTATTATTAGATTTTATCTGAAATTGAATTGGTCCCTAATCATAATCCCTTTTTAATTGAGAATATTTTGAATCCAGGAAAAGAGGTCTATAAATATTATTTAGCGTATAATCGAAATACGTGGAAAACGTTTACAGGTTCAGGTTCATTTATTTCATTGTAACGTTTTACATTATTAAAAATTGTCAGTTTTAGAATTCAGTGAGTTTACCAATACCACCCATCCACCGTGTTTCGCCCTTTGTTGACTTGCCGCCGTAGTTACGTTGCTAGGCGACAGGTGTACGTGCCGACCACGGCCCCTGGACCATGCGGGCTAAAACCGACACCCTTTTGTGGGTGCGGAGATATAAATTTTAATTGTTTTGAAGGGTTTCGGGATTTCAATGATTTTTAAAGAGTTAGCGTAGTTATCATATCAGTATATTAAAGCAAAGGAATGCTTCCTTTTAATTGCGTAGTTTAGAGTTCTGGAAAATCAATTTAAATAATATTAATAACATCCAACTTTACGAACTTCTGGGATTTTTAATTTTTTAATAAGGGTGCATGTCAAGGCAGATTTTGATTTGCTGTTTGTAAATTTATAAATGTATGCATATTTATAGATAATAATTATATTTTTGTTGTACTACTAATATTTTTGTATGAGAAGTCAATTTGAAGTCGTTTGCAGCCGTAGAATAAAATAAAATTGCTTTGCAAAACTTGGAGAAAATGAAAGTATGACTTCGTTGATTGGTATAAAACGTTTTGACTGCATGAACCAAAAATCCATTTCTTCCAAATCCAAATTAACACAACGCATGACCGACAGCACAGAGTATGACATTCCCCGAATGCATTATGAAGCGGTCTAATGACATCACATTCTCACACACAATGCAAATACCCACGTGTATTGCAGGTTGGAACGACTGATTAAATTTAGAACTCGCGATACACATGCGTACTTACGTTAGTGTGATGTCATCAGGTCTCTTTACAATGCATTCTGGGCCAATGTGTAATCGGGTATTCCCCGGTTTACGCAATCCCTCCAGACATCCGAAAGCCTGGGGTGTGCTAACGGCCCCTGGATATAGGTTGTTTAACTTGCGTGTGCACGTGCTACCGCCCCTGTGGTGGTCCGCGTTGCAGTCTCATGTAGGCTGTAGTCGAAGCAGAAAATGCTTTAGGAATTTAATATATACCGTCCTGTCTTTGATATGTTTTGGAAATAATAGCAATAAAAAGGTAAGCCACCGACAGGTCCAAACACTTCCAAATTAAAACGGCGTAAATTGATTTAGGGTTTTACTGTTTCCAGCATCTGATATATTGTCATGAGCGACGGTACGCCCGATGCTATAATTAGCATCGTAATCTGGAGATGGTTTATGGTTACTATGTAACTATGACTTCTTTATTAAATATATTGTTTCTGATTCATTCTTTCGGTGAATTTGATTAGTAGGTCTACAATCATGTCTCCCTGCAGTTTAGGTCCTACCATATATTTTTGAAAACGGTAGTGCTGGTAATCGGCCGCGAATCATTCCAATAAACAACGCAATGGTTGCAGGGACAAAAACTTGACCGCACTACACATGCGATGTATTTTTTCGGATTGTATTGTGAGTACCAAGGCAAAAATCGATATATCGGTTTTTATCGATATTCAATATCGATATTCAATATTTCTGATATCGATAATTCTATGTGTGACAAGGTTCACTCATGGATTTTCAGGTAAACGCTTAGATTGGCCCTCGCGAAAGGCAGGCCGGGGGGGCTCGCCTTCGAGACACACCAGTGCAGTTATACATGACTGGATACAGCAAATTCACAAAACTTACAAAAATATGTACACAGAATATACAGTGTAGCCAGTACATTGATATAAACCATTTTGTACTATAATTTTAACAAATGTTTTTTTAATATATAAAGGTAGGAGTCGTACATGGCAAGCAGCACAACCTAGTACCATGACCCTTTTGCTATTATATGTTGCTAATATGGCAGGCACTACTCAATGCACAATCACTACTAGTATGGGTGCTAAATCTTAGGTAGGTTGCAATCATTTGTTAAAGGTGCAACGTGAGATCTCAAATAACGTATCCCGAAAAAATGTGAAAATTCTGATTTTGGCACTGGTGTAAAGCTTTATATCAAAAATATGCTCATCTGTAAGGATTAAGCTAAAAACTGTTCCTTTGGTACAAAAATTATGAAATTTCTAATTTTGTATAGGAGCAAATACAAAATTCAGCCTATGTTTTCTATTGAAATATAAGCATATACAAATCACCTTTTGTTTTCATTTTAAGTTATTTCTGTAACCAAACAAAAGGTAAGGAATCTATTGAGCGTCTAATCTATATGAAATCACCACATATCACATAGAATATGGATGACTTGAAATCTCTTGTTGCACCTTTAAAGGTGGGTGACCCGATCAACAACCTCATCCCCCATTTTACTCCATCAAAATTAAGGGAGAACAGTACAATATCCCTCCGCCATGGAAAGTGCAACACATCCATAGTTCCTATAAAACCTAGAATTTGAGGGTAATTGGTGTAGTTTTGTGGGGAATATTTGTCCAAGAGATATGATTTTGGTATCATTCAAGTGCATATTCTTTCATATTTAACTTATAAAATGGACGAGGAACCGTTTTAGCTGTGTGAATTGCCGTGATGGTTTTGGTAATAAGATTCCATGTGAGGGAGAAAACATTAATTGAAAAATCGGACCATAATCGTGTCACCCACCTTTAAGGAATCACAAAAAGTTATTGCATGGTGATCATAATGATAGGTCTATTATGGGAAAATAGTTCAAATTTATGGCAAGAGAGCCAAAGTAAATATGCACCTTAAAGTGGGGCCAGCAACGGTTAATTATTTAGTTGTTTCATCGCTTGTGATTACCATCCTGTACAAGAATAGGTTTGTTCCATTTTATGACTGCTGAGTGCTGACAGGTGTGATGCTGAGTGCACCTATTCATATATCGAGAGTTTCCTTAACCTGACCCATCTGACCCTTTTTTTCTGACACACTTACGAATTCGGAAACCTTAATGGAATAAACCCTTCGTGAAGGGTTTCCGAATTCATAAGTGTGTCGGAAAAAAGTGTCACATAGGTCAGGTTACGAAAACTCCCTCATATATCAATGAAATAAGCAATAAACACTCCAGTGGTTGCTAGTGCTATTAAAATGCTTATCGTGTGTCTGTGTCTATGGGTGTGTGTCTGCATGTATGTATGAGTGTGCGCGTGCATGCTTGCATGTGTGCATGCATGCATCCGTCCATGCTTGCGTGTGTGCAAGCATGCATGCATGTGTGCACGTCACAACTATGTGCAGTTCTTTCTGATATTTAGGAAACCATCCAGTGGTTATAATGAGTATGTTTATTCTGCCAATTTTGCCCCAAATTTGAGCTACTTCACCAGATTATTATTTTACATTAAATGCAACATAGGCCCATTATTCAAGTTCAGTTCATAATCTTGTTTTCTGGTTCTTTTACGTCTGTTTATACACAATGTACGGGTGAGTAACAGTGTATGGAATAGATGAAACCTGTTACTACCAGCATATCCCAACAAATGGCCTCCCGATAGAGCGTATGGTGGGAACGGTCAGTAGGCAGGGACGCATTCACTACAGTAAATACACGTTTGTTATGTATTGCGCCTGATCACCTTTTGTAGTAGGTCGCATGGATGTTGGGTTGTGTACGCATAACTTGGCAAATTTCTCTGCTATAACTATAGCCAAAAAACTTTTAGGCTAATTTGCTGGGGACAGATGCAGCTAAAAAGGTTGGAAAACATACCTCTCTATCTTTCTGTTTAAAAGGCGACGAAAATAAAAAACCCTGTTTTACGGGCCCGACCGACCCTGATTTAAAAAAAAAAAAAAAAAAAAATTTTTCAGTTTTGCAGATTTTTTTTTTTTTTTTTAGTTTTTCCAAAAATCATGTAAAATCACCCTGTTTTTAGCCCAAATTTACCGATTTTGGCCGGTTTTTTTTAGAAATTTTTTTCTCTTGATTTTTCAGATTTTGGGGCTATTTTAGGCCAATTTTGAGCTCCAGAAATGAAAAAAAATTTTAAAAAGAAAAAATTCGCCCGACCGACCGACCCTACTCGAAAGGTCCGCTCATCCGTAAAACAGGGTTTTCTTTTTTCGTCGCCTAAACTGCACTTGATCGGCTGTAGATCACCTGCCGAGAACATTTCGAAGGTATATATTGGACAAACAAGTACAAAAGAAAACCGCACACTTTGTTTTGAACTCGCCCGCTATCGTATTCATCCCTATAGAAAACCGTGCATTGATTTTTTGTCGTGCATGACAGAAAATACTAAATCATCATCTTATTACATAAAAACGATGTATTCGGCTTATTTACTTCAGGTGTGATCTAATACATTGGTAAGCATTCCAAATATGCAAAAAAAATCCAGGTTCTAACAAAATTGGGGGCGCTTCTTTCTGGAAATGTCCTCATGTCTCTTTAAATCTACTTGAAGAATGCAAGCTATTCACAGGCATTCCCAGTCAAGATTGTTGTTTGGGTCTGTACAGGGGCTACTGTTTGGTAGGGATGTGAGGCATGAAGCACCTAAGTTATTGTGTCGCCTGAACGAATGTTCATGGAGGCACATACTAATCCAAATTCTGTGTGTGTCCGTCCATATGCTCGGTTAACCTTTTTAAAATGCTCTGCAGACTAAATGCTATGCCCGATTTACTTCAAACTTAATAGGATGATAGAGTGATGTACCACAATATCATGTGTAGCTTTTGGCTGCATTATTTGCATATTCATGAATTAGCTTATTTGCATAATTTTCAGACATTTTGGTTAACCTTTTTTAAAACGCTATGCCCGATTTGCTTCAAATTTGGTAGGATGATAGAGTGATGTGCCACAATATCATGTGTAGCTTTTGGCTGCAGTAAATGCATTTTCATGAATTTTATTTAGCTTATTTTTCAGACATTTTGGTTAACTTTTTTTAAAATACTCTGCTGGCTAAACACTATGCCCGATTTACTTCCAAATTTGGTAATGTGGTAGAGTGAGGTGCCACAATATCATGTGTGGCTTTTGGCTGCATTATTTGCATATTTATGAAATTTAATTAGCTAATTTGCATATCAGTTAACTTTTTTTAAATGCTTTGCAGGCTAAATGCTATGCTCGATTTACTTCAAATTTGGTAGGGTGATGAGTGAGATATCACAATATAATGTGTTGATTGTGGCTGCATTAATTGCATAATTATGAATTTTAATTAGCTAATTTGCATATTTTGAGATATTTTAGTTTCCAGCTGACCTTGAATGAATTGTGGTAAGATGATGAAACTTGGTGGGTGTGGTCAACATTTAGTGCCAAAAAATGTTTAAGTCATTGCAAGGTCATCTGGGGTCGTCCAAGGTCAAATCACTACAAATGGTTGTATGGTCATGAAGCCTGGTGGGTTCTGTAGTTCAAAATTTGATACTACATTTCACAGCGTCATTTCCAGATAATATGAGGTCATCCAAGGTCAACACTGCAATTGGGGGATGATGAAAATTGTGGGTGGTCACATTCAGGATTTTATAGATTTTAAAGGTCATTTCGAGGTCAAGTCGGCATACATGTAAGGTCAAACCTACTAATGTGGTCCCCCCCTATGGTCATGAAACTTGGGGGGTAGTTCAACATTTGATACCAAAAAGTGTCAAGGTCATTTTCCCAAAAATCTCTGTCCTTACAAGGTCAACTACAGATGGTCATATGTCATGAAGCTTGGTTTGTTTAGTAAACATACTGCTGTTTGTTGTTGAAAAATTTTGAAGGTCATGTAACGGTGAATCCTTCAGAGTCCATCCATCGCCAGCGCAGCCACCCAGCCACCTCGCTGACAATAGCATTGGCATAAGCTGTAATTCACGACAGAGATGAGACCTGTGATCGAGAACCGCTTTTTGTGTTGGAATAAACTATGCATATTTTAAGTTCATTGTTATTTTGCTTAGTTAATGAACCCTTTCATTACTGCAGTACAATGCTTCAATTGTAAGGTCTTACTCTGATAAAAACGTGGCCATATATTATTGATGTGAAATTTACTCTCTCTTGTAGGTATGCAATTTAACCTCCCATCAGACCCGGCTTGTACCCAGCTATGGTAGTGATGTGTACATTAGTTAGTTCTATTGAACACCAGATACAGTATCCAAAGAACAGGTACTGAGCATAATGTATATATTTAAAGGCCACTATCAGTGATTTGCTTAAATAAGGAGAAAATCAAAAACATAAAATCAAACATCGATTTTTACAGATCTGTAACAAAGTATGGTAACCTAAAATTAAACCCTACTAATTATTAAGCAAGAAAAGCCTAATAAGGACCAAAAAACAGGTCTATTTTAGTCATTGCCGTCCGTAACAGAACTTACTACAATAAAGTAATTTAATGGAGATTCATATTCTTAAGCACTGTTGTTTTCTTTCTTTTCTAACAATTTTTTAGTGAGAAATACCTTATGAGAATTCTACCGCTTACTCTTAACTCAATTTTAATATTTGCCAAATTTTTACAATATTTGACTCACTCGGGGGGAGCACTGCTAGTGTCTTTAATATATAGATTATTATTTCTAATTTTAAATCTAGTATGTTGGGACATTGAATTAGTGTAACCATTCTTTGGTTTAGAAACAATGGCCAAGTGATAGTAGTGCTATAATCCCCACATAAAGAATAATAGTGCTGTGCCCTAGCATACGTTTTGAATTGGGTAGAGCGGTGCTAATCTGAAGAAACATTGATAGCGTTTGCCACGACTGTGTAAGAGGCGGAAGTTGTGAAATCATGACAACATTGCAGTGGCGGTAGTCGGTAGCAAGCAATTTGAAATGTTACATGGAATGATAAAATTAAATCCATCTAAAAAAAGAAAATTGTTTTTAGGCTATATCACCAGCGGGGTGTACCATATTGTGAGAATTGTGCCAGCCATACTTAAGAAAGCCTTATTTCAGCATAACATTGATTTGATCTGTCATGACTTGCCTTGTTTGCGTTATTGACATAAACCTCACAGGTGTCCCAATCCCTTGTTTTTGTTTTCAGGAGTAAGCCAAGTAGGCATAATGGTCTTCTAAACCTCACCCTGTATACTGATGGTATCTATGCCGCGATTATTTATACGGATCTATTTATTGCACAAAAGCTGTGTTACTTCTACTAGCATTTATTCAAAATGTCATAATTATGGGTTAACTGTAATACTTGTGAAGAGAAGAAATCAGTAATATGCCGTTTTGAACGTAAAGGCTGTGGTGACCCGATCAACTTACTTGATCAAAATTGAGATTTTGAAAACAGGTGAGTCAAAAAAAAAACTTGACCCTGATTGTGTCCGCCATTTTTAAATTTTAAGTAACATAATCTAACAAGTTTGGTATCATCTGAAAAAGCGGGTTAATTATCTTTAATTTACTGCAAAGATCATTCACCTCGGTAGGTATAGACCGAGCTCAGTCGTTTGAATCAAGTAGTCGCCCTAGTTTTGGCTCTGTTCACGGATTACATTAAAATGAACGGCGTTAGCGAAGGAAATCAGGTCCAGAAGAAAATCGGGCTAATTATTCACTGCAGATTCTTGATTCGAAGATGTAGCTCGGCCCTAGTATTAAGGGATTAGCAGCGAAAATGACGAAAGAATCGAAAAATGTGGAACGGAAATGGAAATGCATATAAATCAGGGATACACGTGTACAATTCCTATAACTGCTTTAATGTAGAAACAAACCACCAAATAGGGAACAAATGAAGTATTTGAGAAATTTTTCATACCGTCCCTCCCCAAAATAGACATACAGGGACGGCGTCTCAAAATCCGCACTAAACAGCTGATTGTGGTTGTATCACCAGAACAGAATAAACAAAGATCAAAATGTTGGTGTTTGAGGTCAAAAGTATGATCCTCATGGTGCACAATAACCACACTGAAATGGTGATATCACAGGAAAGCGCTTTTTTTTTTTTTTTTTTTTTTTTTTTTTAATTTTAAATTACAGAATCAGATAAAAGTACTGCCTTGTCTTTAATACACGGATTTCAGCCAAACCACTTGCAGTTATGTTCGTCTATCCATGCCAGTGAACAAAATATAAAAATATGAATTTTGATGATTTTTTGATGTTTAGGAATTAGCAAAGCGCTGCTAATCCATTTACCGCTGGGAATGAGCTTGCAGCAAATTAAAGTAAAGAAATAAGCTTTCGCAGATATCACATATGTTAGGTATAGATTCCACATTAAAAATTACAAAATGGCGGACACAATAAGGGTCAAGTTTTTTTTGACTCACCCTGTAGGAAAAGGAAGAAAGAAGTTCATTATTTTGTATTACCCAGTGGTGAAAATTTAAGTTGCAACAAGAGATTTTGAGGCTTAGGCATTTTCCTTATATTGTGTCATATTTATTGATTTTATAGAGATAAGCCCCCAATAGATTTCTTACCTTGTATTGGCTAGAAATGCCTGAATTGAAAGTATAAAACAAAAGGCCAAATTTGATTTGAATTAAATATAAAAAAATAGGATGAATTTAGTTTTGCTCCTATAACAAATTAGAAAATTTCCGATTGCTAACCAAATTTTTCATATTTTAGGGGGGACACCATGTTATGTGAAATCTCTCGTTGCCCCTTAAAGGTGCGTGTGCCGATTCGTCTTGGGACCCCCCCGCCCTGATTACCCGGAAGTAGTAAGTAGCATCTGATTTTGATATTCAGATGAAAGGCCGTATTTTTTCTCATTGTCGTCCCTGAAATTTGAGCCCAAATCCATTGTCTTCCCAAGATTTAAACAAAAAAACTGCCGTTTAGTGGTTAACCACCAATATTAGAACATTATTGAATAGGGCGTTGCAAAAATGCATTATTGCGTTTACCATTCAAAACCGAAAGTTGTTTCCCACGGTACTGGATTGGGTGTATGGGCAAGGGCAGGCTCTCATATCAAGTAGAGAAACACATTACACATAAATCGGAACAACCACCTTTACGGCCCAGGAATGTTACTTTAATGTTATGAACAAAAATGCCTCCTATTGTGGTCCAACCACATTTAATTAAAACACTGATTATGGGCCAATGTAGTACACTTTTTTGCTTATATATCCGACGGGCTGGACCAATTAAAACCTCAAATCTTTTTGGTGTATGCTCTGTGGGCAAGAGAAAACAACAAATTGACTATGATCAGGGATTCCCATTTTAAAGACATATCAGTGATTGAAAAATATTTGAAAATTTGCAGAATGCTTCAAAGTAAGGAACATCACCACTGTAGAATTCTCATAGTTACCTTTTCCAGCTGTAGAATTGACAGCAACAAGGACACGAAAACGAAGTGTTCAAAGATACCATTCTCCATCAATTACGTTGTTGTAGTAAGTGTCCGTTCGGGACAGTAATGGACTAAAATCTCCGATTCTGTTCCTATTAGATTGCTTCTGGTCCTTATCATTGAAGGGTATGTTAGGATACGCTGTACTTGTTGAATACATGCAAAAATCAGATTTTTGATGCTTTTTCGATTGCTGATTTAGCAAATCCATGATTGGTTATTGTCTTTAAGTATACACACAGAAAATAGCAAAATTGTACTAAAAATGTCAGGGACATAAATAAAATGTCATATACTCAAGGAAAAACTCATTGAGTTATGCAATCGCACACATTCTGAATCGCTGCACACAGTACGCAGAGTGCAAGAGAATAGTATATAATTTGGGTACTTTTCAAAGGTTATCGATTGGATGCTATATATAGGAGTGTATACATTTTTAACAAGAGTTATGCAGTGCATAATTAGGATGGTCCTCGGGTAGATTTCGTAATTGGGAAGCAAATATGTATTTGTAGATGACAATTAGGACCACACAGAAAAAGTAATCATTTATCAAATTATGCAAATAATCTCCTTAATATTCACTAACTGGCAGAAAAGTGTAGTGCACTAGATATCATGATCTATCACCCTAACAAAAGTAGTTGATGATTTGCACGATACGGAGTAGGGGCATTTATCGAAATATCATTTGAGCTCATTAGTATTTATAACCTCCAAGTTGGATTGTATTGGGCCTCGTTGGTTTATCTGGTAGAGTGATTAATGAATTTTCTGCATGCGCCAGTAGCTAGAACACATTATCCATCTTGACCATAGAATACCACAAAATTTGTGAGCAAAAATGTGCAATTTTGAGACAGTCGAACCATGGGGATTCGCCTTCATATAAGAAGACACCAAATATTAGTTATAGATTTTAGGATTAGGTTAAGGATGTAATGGTGCGGTTAAGGACTGTTGCTTACACAAAGGGTGTGCAAAGATGCATTGTTTCTGTAGTAATGCGCTGTCAATATACATGTCGATTACAATTAGTAATTTATAATATTATCTATAAAAATTGTAGTCATTTAAAATTCAATATAATATTATAAGGGATACATAAAAACGCAAAGAAATGTGTATTCATTATTCATCCCTACATTGATTGTTGCTAGGCAAAGTGCATATTTGATTTCATTGTACTTGTGAGCATTTGTATGTATATTTTGTATTTAGACGATATTAATGACAAAAAATAATTGAAAATATGCCACTGTTTCATCAAAGGGAGTTAATTCGTACAGTAAATTAAAAAATATCAAGGAATATTGTTTAGTTGAACTTAGTGCAAAATGACACTTGCCTTTAGACGCACAGTGTGCATTTGAACTCCCTTTCGATGAATCAAATTAAGACCTGGGGTGAATTAACAAAGATTTCAACACATAGACTCATCGTAAGAAGACATATCGTAAGTTTAATGTTAGTGATCCTTACTACTTACGATGGCGTTTGAATGAAGGGGGTTTAAAATGCATCGACAAGTACATCGGGACCAGGAATCGTAAGTTACTGTAGGTAATCCTTTACTACTAATGAGTTTTTGATCTGAAGATGGGTTCAGTTACCAGGTGGTGGCGCCAAGCCTCATTTCAACATGGAAACTCACCCAAAATATAAAAAGAATTAACAGCCACTACGGAGTGCAACCCACAATCCAATTTGGGCTTTGCGTTACATGTTGGTTGGTCATGGGTATTTCATGACCAACATACGACCTCATCCTCGTCCTTTGGTCATAACCTCTAGGTCATACAAACAAATTGAAATAACCCTATCAGGGAGTGATTTTCAGGCTCCAACGGTTTTGGAATTGGGATAAAATTCCCCTGACAACATATTACAAAGTCAGAATTTTTTCGTTCAAGACTCGATTTTACATGTTAAACCAATGGCAACGTCTAAAATTTGGATTCTCTGGCAGCCTCCCCTGAGGTTTACAGTGATTCGCAAATCACATCGTAGACCAGACTATGTAGTTACTGTTAGTAATCCTACTACTAATGATGTGTTTGACTGAAGATGGGTTTACAATGCATCACAAGTCAAATCGGTAAGACAGAATGTAAGTTTAACTGTTAGTCATCCTTACTACTTATGTGTTTGACTGAAGATGGGTTGACATCATCGCAAAGTCACTCGTTAGACAGGACATGTAAGTTATCTGTTAGTGATTTACTACTAATGATTGTTTGACTGAAGATGTGTTTACAATGCAAATTCTAAGTACATTGTTATTTTGCTTAGTTAATGAACCCTTTCATTACTGCAGTACAATGCTTCAATTGTAAGGTCTTACTCTGATAAAAACGTGGCCATATATTATTGATGTGAAATTTACTCTCTCTTGTAGGTATGCAATTTAACCTCCCATCAGACCCGGCTTGTACCCAGCTATGGTAGTGATGTGTACATTAGTTAGTTCTATTGAACACCAGATACAGTATCCAAAGAACAGGTACTGAGCATAATGTATATATTTAAAGGCCACTATCAGTGATTTGCTTAAATAAGGAGAAAATCAAAAACATAAAATCAAACATCGATTTTTACAGATCTGTAACAAAGTATGGTAACCTAAAATTAAACCCTACTAATTATTAAGCAAGAAAAGCCTAATAAGGACCAAAAAACAGGTCTATTTTAGTCATTGCCGTCCGTAACAGAACTTACTACAATAAAGTAATTTAATGGAGATTCATATTCTTAAGCACTGTTGTTTTCTTTCTTTTCTAACAATTTTTTAGTGAGAAATACCTTATGAGAATTCTACCGCTTACTCTTAACTCAATTTTAATATTTGCCAAATTTTTACAATATTTGACTCACTCGGGGGGAGCACTGCTAGTGTCTTTAATATATAGATTATTATTTCTAATTTTAAATCTAGTATGTTGGGACATTGAATTAGTGTAACCATTCTTTGGTTTAGAAACAATGGCCAAGTGATAGTAGTGCTATAATCCCCACATAAAGAATAATAGTGCTGTGCCCTAGCATACGTTTTGAATTGGGTAGAGCGGTGCTAATCTGAAGAAACATTGATAGCGTTTGCCACGACTGTGTAAGAGGCGGAAGTTGTGAAATCATGACAACATTGCAGTGGCGGTAGTCGGTAGCAAGCAATTTGAAATGTTACATGGAATGATAAAATTAAATCCATCTAAAAAAAGAAAATTGTTTTTAGGCTATATCACCAGCGGGGTGTACCATATTGTGAGAATTGTGCCAGCCATACTTAAGAAAGCCTTATTTCAGCATAACATTGATTTGATCTGTCATGACTTGCCTTGTTTGCGTTATTGACATAAACCTCACAGGTGTCCCAATCCCTTGTTTTTGTTTTCAGGAGTAAGCCAAGTAGGCATAATGGTCTTCTAAACCTCACCCTGTATACTGATGGTATCTATGCCGCGATTATTTATACGGATCTATTTATTGCACAAAAGCTGTGTTACTTCTACTAGCATTTATTCAAAATGTCATAATTATGGGTTAACTGTAATACTTGTGAAGAGAAGAAATCAGTAATATGCCGTTTTGAACGTAAAGGCTGTGGTGACCCGATCAACTTACTTGATCAAAATTGAGATTTTGAAAACAGGTGAGTCAAAAAAAAAACTTGACCCTGATTGTGTCCGCCATTTTTAAATTTTAAGTAACATAATCTAACAAGTTTGGTATCATCTGAAAAAGCGGGTTAATTATCTTTAATTTACTGCAAAGATCATTCACCTCGGTAGGTATAGACCGAGCTCAGTCGTTTGAATCAAGTAGTCGCCCTAGTTTTGGCTCTGTTCACGGATTACATTAAAATGAACGGCGTTAGCGAAGGAAATCAGGTCCAGAAGAAAATCGGGCTAATTATTCACTGCAGATTCTTGATTCGAAGATGTAGCTCGGCCCTAGTATTAAGGGATTAGCAGCGAAAATGACGAAAGAATCGAAAAATGTGGAACGGAAATGGAAATGCATATAAATCAGGGATACACGTGTACAATTCCTATAACTGCTTTAATGTAGAAACAAACCACCAAATAGGGAACAAATGAAGTATTTGAGAAATTTTTCATACCGTCCCTCCCCAAAATAGACATACAGGGACGGCGTCTCAAAATCCGCACTAAACAGCTGATTGTGGTTGTATCACCAGAACAGAATAAACAAAGATCAAAATGTTGGTGTTTGAGGTCAAAAGTATGATCCTCATGGTGCACAATAACCACACTGAAATGGTGATATCACAGGAAAGCGCTTTTTTTTTTTTTTTTTTTTTTTTTTTTTAATTTTAAATTACAGAATCAGATAAAAGTACTGCCTTGTCTTTAATACACGGATTTCAGCCAAACCACTTGCAGTTATGTTCGTCTATCCATGCCAGTGAACAAAATATAAAAATATGAATTTTGATGATTTTTTGATGTTTAGGAATTAGCAAAGCGCTGCTAATCCATTTACCGCTGGGAATGAGCTTGCAGCAAATTAAAGTAAAGAAATAAGCTTTCGCAGATATCACATATGTTAGGTATAGATTCCACATTAAAAATTACAAAATGGCGGACACAATAAGGGTCAAGTTTTTTTTGACTCACCCTGTAGGAAAAGGAAGAAAGAAGTTCATTATTTTGTATTACCCAGTGGTGAAAATTTAAGTTGCAACAAGAGATTTTGAGGCTTAGGCATTTTCCTTATATTGTGTCATATTTATTGATTTTATAGAGATAAGCCCCCAATAGATTTCTTACCTTGTATTGGCTAGAAATGCCTGAATTGAAAGTATAAAACAAAAGGCCAAATTTGATTTGAATTAAATATAAAAAAATAGGATGAATTTAGTTTTGCTCCTATAACAAATTAGAAAATTTCCGATTGCTAACCAAATTTTTCATATTTTAGGGGGGACACCATGTTATGTGAAATCTCTCGTTGCCCCTTAAAGGTGCGTGTGCCGATTCGTCTTGGGACCCCCCCGCCCTGATTACCCGGAAGTAGTAAGTAGCATCTGATTTTGATATTCAGATGAAAGGCCGTATTTTTTCTCATTGTCGTCCCTGAAATTTGAGCCCAAATCCATTGTCTTCCCAAGATTTAAACAAAAAAACTGCCGTTTAGTGGTTAACCACCAATATTAGAACATTATTGAATAGGGCGTTGCAAAAATGCATTATTGCGTTTACCATTCAAAACCGAAAGTTGTTTCCCACGGTACTGGATTGGGTGTATGGGCAAGGGCAGGCTCTCATATCAAGTAGAGAAACACATTACACATAAATCGGAACAACCACCTTTACGGCCCAGGAATGTTACTTTAATGTTATGAACAAAAATGCCTCCTATTGTGGTCCAACCACATTTAATTAAAACACTGATTATGGGCCAATGTAGTACACTTTTTTGCTTATATATCCGACGGGCTGGACCAATTAAAACCTCAAATCTTTTTGGTGTATGCTCTGTGGGCAAGAGAAAACAACAAATTGACTATGATCAGGGATTCCCATTTTAAAGACATATCAGTGATTGAAAAATATTTGAAAATTTGCAGAATGCTTCAAAGTAAGGAACATCACCACTGTAGAATTCTCATAGTTACCTTTTCCAGCTGTAGAATTGACAGCAACAAGGACACGAAAACGAAGTGTTCAAAGATACCATTCTCCATCAATTACGTTGTTGTAGTAAGTGTCCGTTCGGGACAGTAATGGACTAAAATCTCCGATTCTGTTCCTATTAGATTGCTTCTGGTCCTTATCATTGAAGGGTATGTTAGGATACGCTGTACTTGTTGAATACATGCAAAAATCAGATTTTTGATGCTTTTTCGATTGCTGATTTAGCAAATCCATGATTGGTTATTGTCTTTAAGTATACACACAGAAAATAGCAAAATTGTACTAAAAATGTCAGGGACATAAATAAAATGTCATATACTCAAGGAAAAACTCATTGAGTTATGCAATCGCACACATTCTGAATCGCTGCACACAGTACGCAGAGTGCAAGAGAATAGTATATAATTTGGGTACTTTTCAAAGGTTATCGATTGGATGCTATATATAGGAGTGTATACATTTTTAACAAGAGTTATGCAGTGCATAATTAGGATGGTCCTCGGGTAGATTTCGTAATTGGGAAGCAAATATGTATTTGTAGATGACAATTAGGACCACACAGAAAAAGTAATCATTTATCAAATTATGCAAATAATCTCCTTAATATTCACTAACTGGCAGAAAAGTGTAGTGCACTAGATATCATGATCTATCACCCTAACAAAAGTAGTTGATGATTTGCACGATACGGAGTAGGGGCATTTATCGAAATATCATTTGAGCTCATTAGTATTTATAACCTCCAAGTTGGATTGTATTGGGCCTCGTTGGTTTATCTGGTAGAGTGATTAATGAATTTTCTGCATGCGCCAGTAGCTAGAACACATTATCCATCTTGACCATAGAATACCACAAAATTTGTGAGCAAAAATGTGCAATTTTGAGACAGTCGAACCATGGGGATTCGCCTTCATATAAGAAGACACCAAATATTAGTTATAGATTTTAGGATTAGGTTAAGGATGTAATGGTGCGGTTAAGGACTGTTGCTTACACAAAGGGTGTGCAAAGATGCATTGTTTCTGTAGTAATGCGCTGTCAATATACATGTCGATTACAATTAGTAATTTATAATATTATCTATAAAAATTGTAGTCATTTAAAATTCAATATAATATTATAAGGGATACATAAAAACGCAAAGAAATGTGTATTCATTATTCATCCCTACATTGATTGTTGCTAGGCAAAGTGCATATTTGATTTCATTGTACTTGTGAGCATTTGTATGTATATTTTGTATTTAGACGATATTAATGACAAAAAATAATTGAAAATATGCCACTGTTTCATCAAAGGGAGTTAATTCGTACAGTAAATTAAAAAATATCAAGGAATATTGTTTAGTTGAACTTAGTGCAAAATGACACTTGCCTTTAGACGCACAGTGTGCATTTGAACTCCCTTTCGATGAATCAAATTAAGACCTGGGGTGAATTAACAAAGATTTCAACACATAGACTCATCGTAAGAAGACATATCGTAAGTTTAATGTTAGTGATCCTTACTACTTACGATGGCGTTTGAATGAAGGGGGTTTAAAATGCATCGACAAGTACATCGGGACCAGGAATCGTAAGTTACTGTAGGTAATCCTTTACTACTAATGAGTTTTTGATCTGAAGATGGGTTCAGTTACCAGGTGGTGGCGCCAAGCCTCATTTCAACATGGAAACTCACCCAAAATATAAAAAGAATTAACAGCCACTACGGAGTGCAACCCACAATCCAATTTGGGCTTTGCGTTACATGTTGGTTGGTCATGGGTATTTCATGACCAACATACGACCTCATCCTCGTCCTTTGGTCATAACCTCTAGGTCATACAAACAAATTGAAATAACCCTATCAGGGAGTGATTTTCAGGCTCCAACGGTTTTGGAATTGGGATAAAATTCCCCTGACAACATATTACAAAGTCAGAATTTTTTCGTTCAAGACTCGATTTTACATGTTAAACCAATGGCAACGTCTAAAATTTGGATTCTCTGGCAGCCTCCCCTGAGGTTTACAGTGATTCGCAAATCACATCGTAGACCAGACTATGTAGTTACTGTTAGTAATCCTACTACTAATGATGTGTTTGACTGAAGATGGGTTTACAATGCATCACAAGTCAAATCGGTAAGACAGAATGTAAGTTTAACTGTTAGTCATCCTTACTACTTATGTGTTTGACTGAAGATGGGTTGACATCATCGCAAAGTCACTCGTTAGACAGGACATGTAAGTTATCTGTTAGTGATTTACTACTAATGATTGTTTGACTGAAGATGTGTTTACAATGCAAATTCTAAGTACAAAATGTTGAAGGTTCATTCAAGGTCAGTGGGTTCCAAGGTCAATTAATAAAAATGTGGTAGGAGGGGGCTGAAAAATGGTGGGGTGGGGCACATTCAGTGGGAGAGGGTGAAATTGGTGGGTGTGGTAACATTCAGTGCCAAAACCTTTTGAAGGTCATTTCAAGGTCATGCGGCATCAGACAAGGTCAAATCACACAATATGTGGTAGGAGGATGAAACTTGGTGGGTGTGGTCAGCGCAGTGCCAAAAAATTGGTAATTTCAAGGTGATCCGAGGTCATCCAGGTAAAATCCGCACATGGTTGTTTATGCCGTCATGAAACCCTAGGATGTGGGCAACATGCATGCCATAATATTGAAGGTTATTCAAGGTCATGCGGGGTCATACAAGGTCCAAATCACTAAATATGTGGTGGGAGGATGAGAATTGGTGGGGTGTCAAACATTCAGGGCCAAAAATGTTGGTGGTCATTTCAAGGTCAATCTTTGACGTGGTTGTATGGTAATGAAACCTATGAATGTGGTCAACATTCATGCCAAAATTTTTGAAGTCATTTGAAGGTCATGTGGGGTCATTCAAGGTTCAAATCACTAATCATGTGGTAGGAGGATGAAACTTGCGTGAGTGTGGTCAACAGTTCAGGCCGAAAATGTTGAAGGTCATGTCATGGACGAGCCTCAGTGGTTCAAGAAACACCACTTATTTCCATCACAATCTTCCTGAGATCTTAAATTGTTGCTTCTTGTTCTTGCTACTGCACTGGGCGGGGGACTTTTGTGGTTCGCGAAAACCGCCTTGTCAATTTGGGTAGGTTGACTGTTTTTGTACTCCAGCCCAAAATGCCTGGACCAATGCAGCAAAACTCGAGGTCAGAAACTACTACGGGCCCAAAGGTATCATATATGGTGCGTTACTGTACTATTTTGCAAACGAAACGCCCATTGGTTAACACCCTTTCTTCCGTCATGCATACATAAACATGCATAAACGGGAATAAAGCGTGTAATCCAATGGGCCGTTTAAATTTTGCAAATACAGTAAGCCTCTATGTGGTGTACTCTGATTGTGGGGAGAGTCATTTCCCCACCACAAATCAAATGCTATGATAAGCCCTGAATCAATTATTCAACATTTTACAACATGGCTGAATCAGTTAGGTAAGAAGGAATATGTGAAGTTTTTTTTTTTTTTAGAAAAATATAAAAAAAATAAAAATGTGTGATTTTTTTAATTGATTTTTGATCCGAATTTAATTTAATCAAAAAAAAATATTTACTAAAAATATTTTTCTTTTTTTAAAAAGACAATTTAAACAAGATGCACACAGTCTTCTGAGACTTTTTTTGGCCTTCAAAGTTGCATGCATATATCAAATTAAATTCGGTATACTTCAATTTATTAGGCCAGAATTTTGGAACTGGCATGAGTAGCACATGACTTGAACCTTAAGTGTGACAGGCCAATCACAAACTAACGAGTCGCCCTGTGTTGGTTTCCTGGGTTCAGTTTTACCAATACATATTTCAATCAAAAATAAATGAAGTTTACACAAAATAACATTACATATAGTGTTGAAATACTTTTTTATTTCTTTTTCACTGATGTCAAAATGCATAATAAAATAACAATTTTAAAACACTTTATGACTGTCAATTGCTTCATTGGTCTGTTGATATAATTTATATCTAGTTTTGACTTTGCAAGAATAAAAACATTCAAGTTTTTTTACATAAACAAGTTTAATGTATAAGATAATGTACGAGAATAATGCATTTGCATATATAATTGCAATGATTAATGATTAGCAGACTCACTGGGATCTCACTTATCCATGGTGTTTTTGTGCACTCCACTGGGAATTTCCATAACCTCACCAGGTTATGAATTCCACAACCTTGACGGAATAAAGCTGTATTGTGGTTTAAAGGCCGACTCGGAGATTTCCCCAGGAGGGCGCACTCAATCTTTAAAACAAATTGGGTTTGCATATAAATAATCTGGTCCATACACGAATCACTGTGTGAAATAAAAAGCCTCAAATTGAAGTCTTTCTATAGAAAAGCACAACTTTGTTTAAAAAATTTCGGATCCGAAAATGTTATACACAATATCTATGGCACGGTTTCACTGTACGTAAATCTTTACTGCACTTTACTGCACGAAAACGAAAAATCCGATTCATCTCTTAACTTTGGAATTAAGCATTTAGGTGAGTAGCTTTATTCTAGTCGACCATTTTGTAATTACGACGACAAAAATGTATATTTCGAAATTCTCTGAGTCGGCCTTTAATTCCGGGTTTCCAAAACCTGGTGTAAGGTACGATTTCAGGGTAAATATATTCATTTTCAACCAGCCAAGTGATCCTAAAGGCCACCTACATGCTGCAGTGTTTGCCACACCCTACTGGAAGTATAATTACTGGGTCTGAGAGCAATCCAGTGTGCATGAAATAGTATTGAACTGGTTGCATGATATGATCTTTAAAACTTAAGACTGGGTGAACAGATATATTATTACAGATTTTGACTTGATTAGGGTCAAAGCACTGTTTTGCAAGGTTGATTACGATATAATAAATTTGCATTATAACACAAATAGTGTGCGACCGCTTGCTGTAAACAAAGCATGATCTTATCCAGGCCCATAACCAGTGGGTGATTGCAAGGGGGAAAATGACCCCCCCATTCTAAAAGCAACCAAAAACGTCAGAAAAATACGTTGTGCAAGCAGAGACAAAAATGTTTTTTATTGATGTTAAAGGTTAAGATTTAGGTTAATATTTTCCCACTCAAACCCCCTTTTAAAAACAAAGTCACACACTCCCCGAAAAAATCTTGTTCCGGACCTGATCATGGTCATGCCTTCCATAAATGACAAACTTAGGATTGTAATGAAACTGAAAAATAATAAGTTCATTTGTCCAGGGTTGTTCTCCCCTGCATCTGACCAAGTACCTGTTTCAGACAA
Organism: Ophioderma brevispina; assembly: GCA_023653785.1. Taxonomy (NCBI): domain Eukaryota; kingdom Metazoa; phylum Echinodermata; class Ophiuroidea; order Amphilepidida; family Ophiodermatidae; genus Ophioderma; species Ophioderma brevispina. Next base: position 23,255 of record JAMKCH010022056.1, read on the forward strand.
GAAACTCCCCCCCCCCCCCATGTTTGAACTTTTTGGTCTAAGTTCCAAAGGGGTAGATATGTGTATTCTAGTAGAGAAACCAAACACATTACACAAAACCAAAGACCTAGCTGGCCAAATTTAGAGGGTCGTAGAGTGCCACATGGTGTAAAACACTTATTTCAATACGGAATAAATCGCAATCCAAACTCATAGTGCGCATTTTACACTCCATAGAAAAACGTTTTATGCAATTTGGAACTCGCCAGTGGTGTTAAAATACCTACCTCTTTATACTGGGCGAACATTTCCTTGTTGTAATCTATTATGGCTCACACACAATCAGCTGGTATATCCAGATAAATGCAGCACATTGTGCATTCACAGCACATTGTGCAGTTCACAGCTCATTGTGCAGTGCTGTGCTGGAGACGCTCTGTGCAGTCACAGCTCTTGTGGACCAGTGCAATTGTGGGGCGGGAGCAGCTCATTGTGCATTGTCCCAGCTCTTTCAGTGCATTGGTGGCTGGAGACAGCTGCATTGGCAGTGACAGCTCATTTTGGCAGTTGCATGGCAACTTGTGCGGTGTGCAGCATCACTGTGCGGGGCACAGCTCATTGTTGCAGTGCAGTGCACAGCTCACTTTGCAGGGTTTATTGCCATTTTGTCCCTAATCCCAGTTTGGTCTAATAGCCATTTGGTTTAACTCCAATTCGTCTAACCCATATTGTCTACTACCAATTTGTCTAATAGCCATTTAGTCTAGCATCCAATTTATCTAACAATCCCCAGAAGGTCCTAATACTCGTTTGGTCTAATGCCCATCTAGGCTATTGCCCATTTCGTCTATGCCATTGGGTCTAAACCACAAACCCCATTTGGTCTAATTACCATTTGGTCTAATAGCCATTAGTGTAATATCCATTTGTCTAATATCCATTGGTCTAATATCCAGTTGGTCTAATATCCATTTGGGCTAATATCCATTTGGTCTAATACCCAATTGGTCTAATAGCCTCTGGTCAATAGCCATCTGGTCTAATACCCATTTGGTCCTAAACCATTTGGTCTAAATTCCATTTGGTCTATATCCATTTGTCTAATATCCATTTGTTCAAATATCCCTTTGGTCTATATCCATTTTTCTAATGCCCATTTGGTCTTAATGTCCAACTTGGTCTAATATCTACTTGGTCTCATAACCCATTTGTACCAGTAATATCCAATTTGAATGTTAACCAAAATAATTGGGAAAAAAAAAAATCTAAACATTGATTTATAATATGAAAAAAAAAATTCTGCCAATTGCATGTATCAGTATCCATCCTCACATCATTCATTTCTGCTGCAGAACAGCACCACAAGTTTCCCTCCAGCTACAGCGTCATTAGCCATTTTTTTCCTAAGCATGTTGTTCATGTTCCCCAGGAGACCTGGACTGTATTGCAGAACATTGTTCGTTGTCGTCCGGGAATAAGCCCATGCATCCCTGCATGTAAGGCTCTAAAAAGGGATTCCTGAGGTTCGGGGTTAAAATTGTTCCGGTGTACTCCCTGATATCGTAAGACAACTCGTCAATGTTCCAAATGCATTTTTTTCTCACTAGGAATATTTCCTTCGTATGAGAGTGGAGTTCTATGCTTGGACTATTCTTTTTCTTATTTTTGTTCGGTGATATTGTTCTTTGCTATTTCTTCCTTTCCTTTTTCAAATTTGCAGATGACCATGCATGCTAGCCTGTATGGACTTGACCAAATAAATATGCAAGATGATTAGACAAACTTTATGCTTGGTCTGTCCAAGCCCAACTTCCTAATAATGCCTTGACCGTTGCTGTCCTGCATTTGTTCTAGATCTAAAACTTATGCTAGGACAGACTACTCACTGGTTTCCTCATCATGTGCATAGGAATGTTTTGCACTTCTGCTCTTTTGAATCTTTACAGGGCTCCTTGACTAGTATCACTTGGGTTTACTGTTGTGTGTTTGGGCCCTTACAATCCAGTATTGGTCTATACGAGAAAATTGTCAAAGAAAAGTACTCGTGTTCTCCTTTTACCGGAAAGATCACTTGGGTGACGTGTTGAATGCTTGATATGTTGTCCTGAGTTTGATTTGCTTGGAGTAGCTAATTTGTTTTAAATTCGCAGTTACAATTTTGTTGAAAATTGTTGGTTCTTCATTTTTTTGGCCTTTTTCGCAAACGTCGCATCTCAAATGTCATTATGTCATATTTATGCATTGGAGAGCAAGAACATTTTTTCTTAAATTCGTTTTGTTAGTTTCCCAGACTTTGGGAGAGTACACCATTTGAGATTCGTAACGCTGATTCTTGTCCAAATTTAATGATATAGTTTTGGTGCATTAACCCTAGTCTTAGTCATTTTTTGTAACACGGTTTACCAAGAAGGTGGTTACCATGCCCCTCGAGAATTCGTTTAAAGTAACCCGATGCTATTATTTGATACCAGTGGGTAAACTGACTATGGTCATCCCACTTCTCATTGACACCAAAATAAGTACGCACATAACTACTATGACGTCACAATTACGCCATAAAAAGTCCGCGGCCGGCAAAATTGACATTCCACATAACTAGGAATTTGCACTAAAAAGGTAGGAATATGTGTTTTAATTCTAAATGATGGCATGCACTTGACTATGTTTTACATAACAAGATTTTTAGAGCACACGGCGCAGAAAAGGTGGGCAACCCCTCCCCCAACCTGGGAGACTTTGCCGGCAATACCACCCCGGTGAATGTGCTACCTTCACATTTTTTTCAAACGACCGGAAGGAGCTTTTTACGAAAGATTTTTTTTGCATAAATTTTTAGAGCACCGGAGGAAAGTTCACTCAGGGGGTGGCAACTCCGCAAAGGGTGAGGGGTAAGAAACATTATCTGACATATGGTACCAACGGAAAGCTGTAAGATCTTCACACCACAGTTCACACCGATCGTCTTTTAATTCAAGTAGTCGGTTTTACACTTTGTCCCCGGATCCACATTGCATTTTAGTGTGGTCCGCAAATTAGTGTGATGATATTTTCCACCCCCCAAAAAATGCCGTCAAACGTCCTATTGGATGCCCTATTTATCTTTCTATAACTTCATCACTCATAAAAGTTTTTTTTTTTAAAATACGTTTCTAGAAAGTTGATGAAACATACCACACGAAAAACAACATCCTTGATAGCATTTTGAGGTAGAAAATGTATAAGTGTTATCTTTTATTTGTAGACCAAATATGCCATACACGATTACTTTTAAAAGGCGTTTCAAATATTTTTTTTTTTCCACACACACTAACCCAACGCCACAAAACACCAAGTGAGAAAATGCACAAAGCCCCGAATGCAGCAATGACGTCATCGAACGAAGAAAAAGGGCACTAACCGCCGGCACACCGCCGTAGCGTGATATCCACAGGTCATGGGAGTGGGGCCCCTGGTTCGAGACCACCAAGTTTCCATTTTCTCTTTCCACTCTCCTTCTTCTCTTTTTTTAATAAGATAGATACTGCTTCTAAAATATATAAGATGGGGCCATTTTTTCTTAACTTGCCCTGTATAATTAAAAGTTACGATCATTTTACATTAGACGTGTTGAATTTCACAATTTGTCTCATTTTTGCATCGTGTTTTATGGGAAGGCAAAGTAGGTAAATCCTACGGTCAAGGTACCGTACAAAATACACCAAGGATCGAGTACACTTAATGTTAGGAACAGATACGACACACTAAACTAAAGCAGAATGCACAAAACCTGATTTTTTTTCATACAAGAATATGACGCAACAGACAAAGAACCAAAAACTGTACACGAACGATACTGCAATCGATAACCCAAATGTAGTCATTCGCAAAAAAAGCCTATCATTATAAGGAATGACCCTACTCTGACCATACTTACTGTTTGGTAGATGGGGTGGCGCATATGAAAAGGAGAAACAGATTTAATTATTTATTATTTAAATCATGCTTTTAAAACACGGTCATAATGCACTTATTTTTTCTTTTCTTACTTTTTTCGTTCTTTCAAAAATCTTGATCATCTTATTCAAGCCATAAAGTGTTTGATATAAATATTAGACCACATGGATATTAGTACCATATGAACATTAGACCAAATGGATATTAGACCAAATGGGCATTCGACCAATGGGTAATAGACCAATGATATTAGCCTAGATGAATATTAGACCCAATGGATATTAGACCAAATGGGTTTTAGACAAATGGATATTAGACCAAATGGATATTAGACCACATTGGTTTTAGACCAAATGGATATTAGACCAAAAATGGGTTTGTAGACAAATGGATCTTAAGACCAAATGGATATTAGACCAAATTGGCAATATTAGACCAAATGTGTTCTTATACGCAATTGGCATTAGACCAAAATCAGTTATAGACGCTAGTGATATTAGAACGATATGATTTTTGACAGATGAAATATTAGTACTACATGGCTAATTAGACTAATGGTTTTTAGCCAATGGCTATTAGACAAAATGTATTAGACCAATTGGAGTTAGACCAAATGGCCATTAGACCATTGGGATTAGACCAATGTCAATTCCCCCTTTGCAGTGAGTGGCAACTTGTGCAAGTGGACAGCTCATTGTGGCATTGCAGAGCTTACTTTGTAGTGCATGGCAACTTGGTGCGGTTCACAGTATTGTGCGGTGCATAGCTCATTGTGCAATGCACAGCTCATTTACATGGCATAGCATATTGTATAGAGCACAGCAATTATTAAGTTCACCGCTCCCCATAGTGGTATACCAGCTCATTGTGAAGATACAACTGTATTTTAGGCACAACAATCCGGCTTACTGTATTTTGCGAAACCAAAATGAAAAAGATCTCCCATTGTATTACAAAAAACGCTTTATTTTGATTCCGTCATTCAGGCTAGGAATAAAGCGTTTAATCCATTGGGGAGTTCGCGTTTCGTTTCTGCAAAATACAGTAAGCCTAACATCCTTGTTTACAGCAGCCGGTCTAAAAAAAATTGTCAGCCATAAAAAAATTGGTTAATATGAACATTCAAAATAAGTCATTCCTACTTGGCTTAATATTAAGAACAAGACTGGGGGCTGTCCAATAGTAGTTCACTTATTTGCTTTTGTCTATTAAAGATATAATCAATTTCTGTGATACACCAAATTGATTTTTGGGCCATTCTTCCGGATGTCACACCGTTACCGAACTTATTTGCCTCCCATGACATAACAATAATGTAGGCAAAAGTTGAAACCTTATTTTTGGTTAGATTTTGTCTAAACCTAACAAATAATGTTTCCACTTTCGCTAGATTGGTTGTTTTGTCATGGGAGGCCAATAGTTTGGTCATGTGTGTGACATCCCGAAGAATGGCCCTTTTGTGCCACTTTTATGCATGAGCAGAGTTGTTGCGAGTACTGTGCCATGCTGTCTTGAAGCTCACAAAAATTTGCAACTTGGCATAAGAAACAAAACACAGATTAAAGTACACAAAGGAATTCTAGTAGTTTTCTCAACACATGTTTTAATAGTCAACATAAAGTTTAATAATAAATATTTTCTTTTCATGAATAATAAACAAATTACAAATATTTTTTGAACTTTTCAATAAAATGGAGCTTTGAATTTATTACAAACTTGGTATCTGTTAAATCATGCTAGAAGGAATATAATTGTACATGTAACCAAAATAAACACTCCAAATAATTAGTTTAAAAATAGTGCACTACAAGTAACATGTATCTTTGTGCATCAACTATTTGTTGAAGTCAATAAAAATTAAGCAAAGTGTCAGTAGGACTTTGCATTTCATGATACTTCAAGACCATAAAAACTCTCTCCAAAGTAAATGAAGGTTGCTGTTCGGTCAAAATTTTCTTCTAATAAGAGTGTATCGAATGTTATACCATTTATCTTAAAACCAGAACTTACTGAAGATAATTTCCACCATTAAGTATTTTCGCATCTTTTAAAGTTTCTTTATGAAGTTAATCTCTTTTGAGGAATTTCACATCTGTTAAAAGGTGAATAACTTATGTTCAACTACTTCTTTCACCGTTTTCACTTAACCAGAAAGTGGCACAAACTTGATTTTTGTGTTTCGCAGTAAACTGGAGTTCTCTCTCGATTGAAACAGCAAAAATCACGATACCCCATATAGGCCACTGTACAGTAATTTCTGTCCGTTTACGGACAGAAAATACAAAATCGCGAATTTCTTGCAGAGACCATTAAATTTGCACGTCAGATTGGGCACACATACTATACTTAGACCGACGGTCAGATGATATAAAAACCTTCTCAACTTTTCTGAGGTAAGTCGGGGGACGAGGCTGTGGATCAAGAAATGCCCCTTTAATATTGAAGAAAAAAATTGGTTTTGTTGTTGTGTTACCACCTTTTTTTTAGTGGGCTGCTACATCAAAATAAGTTTTTTTTAGTAGTAGCTAGATCCAATACAAGTTGGGTATAAATGGCATGCAAGATAGAATATGGGTTATCCGACAAGAGTTCACAATTGCTCTCCTAGGGATGGGGACCCAAAAAAGTTTTAAAAAAACAAGCGGGTTGAATCTCTAGTGTTTTCAAACATTCTGAAGTGTCAAAAATAATATTCAACATTTTACATTTAATAATAAGGAAGAACATTTTTCCTGAAAAGTAAGGTTGGTTTTCTTCCATACAGTCAGTTGTACAGCCTCTGGGTGTACAGTAACAATTTTCTGGGATTTTTTTTTTTCAAATTCTGGCAGTTTTGGAAGGCTACACTACCATTTTTTTTCTTTTTTGCCAAATAATAGGTTGGCAAAAAAGCTTGCATGTGACCCTGGCCTGTGTTCATACAAAATTGGATTGATTGAGCCCAAATTTATTGGTTGAGCTAGATTTGGCGAGATGCAGTTGAGCTCAATATTTTACAACTCAAAGTGAGACCAATAAATGTTGGGCGTAAATCATCCGATTTTATGATTATCATGTTTCAGATCCGATATTTTCAACACTTGGACTCCTCAAAACATGATAATCATCAAAATTGTACTGTTACTGTTAAAATCCATGTGGTATATGTTATATGATACAAAAAATATATAAATATTAAAGGCACTAGATCAGTGATTTGCAAAATCATAAAATCAAAAAAATAATCAAAAATAAGATTTGTGTATGTTTGTAATAAGTATAGCTATCCTAACACACCCTGAAAGTTATAAGGCTGAAAGCAACCTAATAAGAACAAAATCTTATATTTTAGTCTGATTTTCTACAACACGTAACTAAATGGAGATTCATATATATCTTTGGACACTGCTGTTTTCTTCCCTTTTTTATCATTTTGAATTTGGAAAAAAAATAATGTATGCAAATTCTAGTGATTTAAGGTGCAACAAGAGTCTTCCATATTTTCTGTGATATGTATTGATTTCAAATAGATTAGATATATACTCAATATATTCCCTACCTTTTATTTGGCCACAGAAATAACAAAATGAAAACAAAAGGTGATTTGTGTATGCTTATATTTCAATAGAAAACAGACGGAATTTACTTAATAGAAATTTCACAATTTTTGTACCAAAGAAACAGTTCTCAGCTTAATCCTTTCAGATGGGGATATTTTTGATATAAATCATGTTTTTTAGTATTTTTCTCAAAATACGGAAAGTTTTACATTAATCTGATGCCACCTTCGGGTTCATCATCCCTTTTACTTTCTAGGAAATGTATACTTTTTTACATACAATAAGCAAATATTTCAAAGTACAACCAAGTTTGACATGTCCTTAAATACTCCTGCAAACTTTTGAATATTTTGACTCTTTTGGGTGGATCCTTGATAGTGCCCTTCAAAAGATTGATTCATTAAAAAAATACAATACAAACATCAAAATAGAATTATCTACAATTTACATGTGATCAATCACAAGCTTGGTAATGCTAAAATTTTCAGTGATAAAAAAGCAATTTCTGTTTATAAAACCTCATTTCTTATGTGATGTGACATATCACATCAAAAGCTGTTTCTTGTCAGTTAAGTCAGTTTTAAGGGATAAGAAATTGACATCGGGACACGATTAGTCTTGGTCTCATGGACAGTTTGGGCAGAAAACAGTCAAACTCTTCATCCAAAAATACATTTGCAAAAAAAAGAAATTTCACCTTTCCACTCCAAAAGAGGACTCAATAGACTTTCACAGCAGTTGAGACATAATTAGAGTAATTACTGATTATCTCATGGATGAGAAAAATAGATGCATCCAGCAACACACCTGTCGGCAGTATGCATGTTTAGATGTTGTAAGCAATGTGTGTACTTGGATGCTAAACATGGAATTCTTTTGATTGGTTGATCCGTGAACAAAGCAATTCCACACTTCCAAGTATTGAGTACATGCTTGCTCCAGGCATCTAAACCTACCTAATTCATGTACTCTGTGATGGAGGTAGTGACGATAATCACTCTGTCACAACCAAATATTTGATCCATTTCTGGCACCTCTTGTCAGGTGGTATTTAACTATTTAGCCCCCAAATTGGAATTTTTCACCCAAATATTGCTATGTCGTATCATTTAGATCAATGTGAAATCTCGGTCTAAATTGTGGTTCATTTGATGTATTCAGATTTTGCCCTTTCTTACCATACTAAACAATTTGGCCATGGGATCAAAGGAAATATTGTTAAAATTACATGTACTTCACCGAAGGACACACTTTTTTTTTTTTAATTTAAATACTAATAAATATTATGTCAATCATAAAGGTTGCACATTTTTATGAAAATTAATAAAATGCCATCTCAAATCTTCCGAATATCAGTGACCAAGGGTCACTCAAACAAATAATGGCGTTTTTGATAAGTAAATCCACCCGGTATGCAGCAGACAAAACACTTCAGATTCCCTTTTTTATTTGGAACTGCAGAGCCATTGTTACTGTCCATGCAGTTGAAAATATTTCAGGTGTTATCACCACCAAGTTTAGATTGAGCTGGCCTCCTTCATGATTAAAATCATCTTTGAGGTGCTACTGTGAGTTCATTAATTTTGACTGTATATTTCATCATTTATTGAAAAAAGAAACAAATGTGAACAAAACTCATGATAGATGTTGCTTGGTAAGCTGTATCTAATTTGTGCAGAACCAAGATCCGTAACTTATTGCTGGACCTCATTTCTCAATTTACCACCATGCTTTTAAAAGAATACAAAGGGGGGTCTAGCAACCAATGTGGTAAATTGAATAGATATGGAGTTACATGGCAAGCTACTGTAAGTTTTGTTTCTGGCAACAAGATTTTTAACATCTCAGTCTGCCAAATAACTTTCTTTCATGATTTTTTTTTTCATCTTTGTTTTCTTTTAGGAAAAGTGATGAAATATATATATACGTTCAAGGTTAGAAGAACGTACAGTAGAAGCCCAAGGTTTATTTATTCGTGAATGGATCTTATGTTTTACGTCATGAATAATATAGCTCAATCTTAATCGGGATGGTGATAGCACCTGATGAAATCTTTTCAACTGCATGGGTAATAACATTGGCTCACATACTTCCTATAAAGTGCTTTATCCTCTGCATACCGAGTGGATTTACTGGATATCAGCAGTGCATTTGCTCGAGTCAATGCAGCATAATGTACATCTACTGGTCACTGATATTTTAGGTAAAGAAAATGTGATGACATTTTATTCATTTTCAAACAAATGTGCAACTTTTAGACTTGACATACTCCAGAGTATTGAAAGGTATAATATTTAATAAGAATCTGTGCAGAAATCAGTCATTTCGCCGATGTGCATTTGTCCTTATGCAAGCGTCTTTCTCTCTTTGATCCCATCGCCCAGTGGCGTAACCAGCTTTTTTTTCAGGGGGGCACATATATTTTCAGGGGGGAGGGCAAGCATATATTAAAATTTGTTAGTATAGTATATGCCTATGTAAATCGCTAGTTTTTCAGGGGGGCAAGATTCCCCACTGGGGGGGGGGGCAGCTGCCCCCCTGGTTACGCCACTGCCATCGCCTACATCACATATTTAAAAGAAATTCTATGGTATCTCCAAAACCTCTTCAAAGTCACCTTTCAACTTTTCACAAAGTTTGCTAGGATTGAAATTTCTACATACAGCTACAGTACGTACACTATTTTGTCAGCTGCCAATAATCCTCACATTTACAATACTCGAGGACAGAAACCCTTTGAGGAGTACATACTTCTAGTTTCTCTGCACATTTCTGCAAAAAAACGCACTTGCCTCTGAATGGCCACCAAGACGTTCTGCTGTTGCTGAGTCACTGACCAGGCAGCTGAGTGCTATACAAAACACTCAGTGCTATACAAAACACTCGTCCGTATCCTATGTGTTGATAGCTCTAACCCCCTATTACAACCAGGAAGTACTGTATAGCGGGATATTTTGGCGGGTTATTTTTTCACGATTTTACCAGTTTTGACATTTCAGTGGATTTTATTGTCGCGCATTCAAGTTAAACATATGAACGTCAATGTAAAAATAACATTTTCACGGGTTTTTAAAATTCGCGGCGCTGGTTAGCTGCATGAACGTGAAAAGCGCAAAAATTAAACCCCTGCGAAAATTTTCCACTATACAGTACACACTCATCAAAGGGAGTCTGTCCACAGGTACAATATGAATGTTTTTAACTTAACCCTCTCATGCTACTTTTTAACCTACATTGATTTAGGATAAGACTATTTTCAGCTGCATAGTTTTTGTTATTTTTTTTCCATTATTTTTAAACACCGTGCTATTTGAATTAAAAGGTGCAATGAGAGATTTCACTGCAGGTGTCCCCATTTTTTTAATGTTCAAATGGCTTGGCTTCTCTGATATCCCTAATTCTATGCATGATACAAGTTACAATCATGTGTACCATAATTTCCTGTACATAAAGCCCCTCAGCATATAATATAAGCTCTTAAAAATGCTAATTTTAAGTAAACTTTGCACAGGAAACTACAGTACTTGATATAAATTTAATTAGTACTGATTTTTTGGCTTTTATTATACAGAATTAAAAACACTCATGATGGACATGTTTATAGCCAATATCGAGCAAATAAACTAGCTACCAATAGAGGCCGTTTAACACCTGTATTGCTGTATACCCAACTGCAAGCTGGGCAGTCGTTCTTCCACTCGGTTCCAATGTCAGCTAGATTAACTCCCGAAGTCACCACTTCTGGGAAAAAGACATCACCATGATTCATCCCGACCATTTGAAGACTAAACCAATTGAATACAGTTCCTGAGTAGGTAGTCCCTTGTCCACACTTAGACCAGTCCCCAAATGGGCACCTCACTAATGCACATGCTTGTATGTAATACCTGCCGTTAACCGTGTGCCATCCATCAAATGCGCCTAGAGCGAAATGATCTATGCTGCCATCTTCTCTGGAATAGTTGAGCCAACATGAGATATTGTTGGAGGATACATGAGCACTGCCGATACCGTAGGACAATGGCCTGAAGGTGTATAGATCATCGTTCATCAAGGCTTTGAAGGTCATGGTATAATCAATGTTTTGCTCTGGGACAGGAGAGAACTTTGGAGGGTCAGGGGTTATGACCTTGGAAGGTGGCAGGAGCTTTTTCATCACGCTTGTGTCATACTGCAAGAGGGCTTTTAAATCTGGAGACACGTCCATCAGCTGTGTTGGAGATAGCTGCTTCAGTTTAGTAACAATATCCATCACTATATCACGCTGTAAAGATGGTTTCTTCTGCACAGATGGCCTTTCAATCTTGCCAATGAGTAGTTTGCCAGAGTATGTAATCATGTCATAATGATACACAACATGTCCACGAAGCCCGTTGTAGATGCCGCTACCTGTCATTTTCTCAATCGGCAGATGCTGGTTCGAGGCCAGGAGAGGGACGGCAAATTGCATTGCCCAGGCTTCCTGGAACTCAACTGCAGACAGAAGTGGTAGCTCATTCATCCATGCTGTAGGGAAAATCATATCTGTAACACCAATGCCTCTAACAAGATAAACACTTGGGCTGCCAAACAAAATGTCAAAACAGGTGAACATCCCAAAGAACCCAAAATCGGTGTGAAATAGACCGTAGTTTGTAAGATCCCCTGGAACAGGAGAATCAAAGATGTTCTTTTCACCTGCATAAAGATTTTCTTTGTTATACTTAGCAAGAAGTTGACCAGTATAATCTAATGCTATGTCGGTGTTATACTGAAAATATCCTCTATCAGGGCAAGGCTGCCCAGGTGGTCCCACATTGCACGGGACTTTGGAAGCCATATTTGCAACAACCACAATCTGGTACTTCTTGGCGAGACAGCTCAGACGACGCAGAATTGGCCGGTCCTGGAACTCTGTCTGGTCACATGGATTCAGGTTCTTGTTGTAAGCATTGGGAACATACTCCAAGTAGGGCTCAATTTTGGATGAGAAGAAGAAACCAGTGATGCCATATTCTGGAAACACTATGATCTGAACACTCTGCAAGATATAATAATAATACAAAAAGCAATTCAATGCGGTGTCTGTAAATTGTTTGCATAATTTTATACTCCCAATTCCAGAAAGGGTGTATTGAGTCCATCCCACAATGAACCAGGTTGGGGAAATTCCACTTCAATATGGTCATGTGATCCCACTACCTACAAAAATCCTATTCTTAACACAAAACAGTGACTTTTAGTTTTGCACTCATTTTAGCCAACAAGGTGATAGTACTTCTTAAACACTTTATCCCCATGTACTGACATATGTTTAATATAATACCATATTCCAATGCATTGTGGGAGTTATTAACACCTTCTGGACATTAGCTTAATTTTTGGAATAAAAAGTATTCAAGGAAATACAGGGTAGGAATGGTACCTGATCCTGATCCTGATGCTAATCTTTAGAGTTCCATCACTAGTTACAAAAACACCCTGAAGGATGCCTACTTTTAAATCGTATTCCAATAAAATTGAATTCATTCTAAATTTTCAGTGACATCCATAGATAGAAGCTCAAAATGCCAGCAAAACAAATGGGAGCACTTAAAACAAGGTTGTTCAGATTCAATACACAAAACCAATCTTGCAAGAGGTGAATGCATTGTTACACACAAGCCCAATCTTGCAAGAGGTGAATGCATTGTTACACACAAACCCAATCTTGCAAGAGGTAAATGCATTGTTACCCACAAACCCAATCTTGCAAGAGGTAAATGCATTGTTACACACAAACCCAATCTTGCAAGAGGTGAATGCATTGTTAAACACAAACCCAATCTTGCGAAAGGTGAATGCATTGTTACACACAAGCCCAATCTTCGCTCATAACTTCCTAAACCATACATCCTCTAGCCCTAAGATTGTACAGGGTAAATAAGAAAAATAGTAGCTTTCTTCAACTACCAAAATTTTGACCACTTCCTGTAAAATCTGGGGTTCTGGGGAGGAGGCTATTAGCGATCGAACCATGGCCCTTACCTTACTAATAATATACAAATGTACACACCTAGTTGTGCCTGCCCAACTTGATGTATTATGCCAATTTATTTTTAAGAAGGGCTTTTGAGTTAATGGTGGGAAGTTTGAAGAGGAGGGGGCGTCCAAAGAAGACATGGAAGAAACAAGTGGAGGAGGAGAGTAGGCGGGCTGGGTGGAGGATGCATTGAATCGGGTGAAGTGGAAGGAGGGAGTAAGGGCGGTTGCTGCAAGTGCGAGGTGAATCCGGCCACCCTCGTTCACGGGGACAATACCGGATTTAAAACTTTGGATTTACTACTACCGGTACTACTATCGTGGTGTTCTCTGTAACTGGCTGGTTGTTTATTTTCACATCGTCTCTATATTACTAACTCATCGAGTTGGGCGAAATTCACATCAAAATTCAAGGAGTGCAAAATTCCCTTTATTGCTCATTCCCTGATTTTATGCACTACGTCATA